>VYZM01023830.1:55299-70961 GCA_013398915.1 Dromas ardeola | reverse complement strand
GGAAAAACTTCTTTACGGTGAGGGTGACAGAGCACTGGAACAGGCTGCCCAGGGAGGTTGTGGAGTCCCCTTCTCTGGAGACTTTCAAGACCCGTCTGGATGCAGTCCTGAGTAATGTGCTCCAGGCAATCCTGCTTTAGCAGGGGAGTTGGACTAGATGATCTCTAGAGGTCCCTTCCAACTCTGAAGATCCCGTGATTCCATGAAAAGCCTGAGTCTGCTTTCTTGGGTGCCTAATTCGAGAAGTGCCCCACACAGCAGATTTCCCCAGGTCTCACAACTTTGGACACAGAGGATGCCTACCTGCAGTCAGTTCATTTGGCACATGTACATGACAGGTGAATAATGTAGATTCTTAGCAAGCTTGCTACTCGTTTAATCCATATTAAATATATACCTATTTGTATATACATTCCTTTGCCCTAATCTGTTTAAGGCATGTCAGTTTCTGTAGTCAATGGCACACTAAGTTGTGCGGCAACTGTCACTTCATTCTAACTTCAACTTGCCAGCAGGAGCACTGGGCGATCATTTCTACTTCGGCTGATCTCGGACAAGGCTTGAACTCTCATCTACTGACCTATGGCAAGAAACTTAAATGTTTTGCCAGTAATACATCTGCAAACTGTTTTCTAAGTTTGCAGTGGAAGGTCTACTGCTGATAAATCAAAGCTGATGGTTGGGAAAAAGGTGGGATTTCCACTCCATTCATTCATGTACTGGTCTTGAAACTCTGCAGTCAAAGACAGTCTGCTGATGACTTCAACAGGTATTGAAGAAAACCTTCATTTTCCCATTCCGCACAAGTGTCCACCTAAGAAAAAGACCAAAAGAATGAAAGACAGTTTTTTTTGTAGAAACAAGAAATTCAGACTGTGTTCCAGTAAAATTCCAAACCGTACAATATTTGTATACAGGTAAGATTCCTTATGTTGAGCAAATTCACATGGCTAAACAGTTAGTTTTTCTTAATTATGAAAATAAGTGTTCCTAAGATTTGGAAAATTGCTTGATCAGAGTTGATAATAACAAGGAGTTTGCTGCTGGAATATGTGTTTGCTGTGAAAGTTTCCTTTTGCTCGAGTCAGGTACTACTCTGTGAGTAAAAATGACAGAATCCAGCTTAGAGCAGCAACTGTTTATTGCAACCTTTATGACATTATCACAAACACATTCCATTTTTGTCAGTCAAATTCAGCTATTTGTATTTGTGTTCTGTTCTGATGGAGCATAGCAGTACTGGAAACATCTCTTTCAGCGGGTATGAGTTTAGGGCAAGGTTTCTCTAGGGAGTAAGGTAGTTCTGAGACATTGCTCAAATGTATTGGTCAGTTATATGTCTGGTTAATAAGAACATAATATTTGTAGTTGCAAATTTTTCCCAGTGAGTAGTAAATTCACTATAAACCTCACTTTTTTGTCCCCAAAGAGCATTTGGGTTGAACTTCTGGGTGACTTTAATTCCAGATTCTTCATGAATCTTCTGGAGAAACTTACTGGTATCTTTCTTTCGTTTAATATCACAAGAGTTCATATAAGTTGAGGTAAAAAAGTCATATCTCCCAATCCCACATATCCTTTCTAGGGAGTGTCATGAAGCTTTTGTCTGCTTGGGGTATGAGTCATTTTCCAAATTTCTCCAGTGCGCACTTAGTTATGTTAAAGAAGATACATTGTCTGTCATTCTCCCTACCAGTGTCTAGCTATTTATTTTAGCTTGAGATAATTCTATGTCCATCCACTTCAGAAATGGGATAGCAATCAGGATTGTGTTCCTGTAAACAGAATTTCTCCAGGCCTATTGGATGGTCTTTGCTGGATGTCTTGTAACACCCATAGCTGAAGCTGCACCATTTCATATAACTGCTTTTTGAGTCTGAAAATGAGAGAAAACAGTTTTCTAGCATGGAAACTTGTCCACTTGGATTTAATTATTTATACACAGTGAAACTAAAGTAGAGATTGACATTATTTCTACCAGAAGTTAGGTGACTGTTGGATAGTGAGGAGAGAGTTCAAATACACCTCGGGAACGTCGGAAATAAACTCAAGATTCCTATTTTTTGAATGGATGTACTTAAATCCAAAGCTGCCATTATCTCCTTATACTATTAAGGCTTTAGCTCATGTCACTTTGTTTCTACTGACTAATATTTGATTTCATCTTGGAAAAGTTCACATTGAACTAAATTTGGGAGGAAGAGGGAATTTTCCATTGCAGGGAGGAAAAAAATTCTCAAAATTTGTTTCAGTGCAGAAAGCTCTTTTCAGTACAGCTTCCAAACCTAAGGATATCTTTTTCTGCAACTTGCATTATTATGGTAAACTTGGATTCCCAAAGACATTTAATGTAATAAAAAATGACTATAATTTAAAAAAATGGCATAGAGAATTATCAGGGCACACATTAGGTAAATTAAAAGCTGGCTCACTGAGGAATCAAACCCTCAGGTTTCTAATGGGAAGATGTAGATGAATGGGCCTCATTAGGGTCTGATAGTTTTGGATAATTGGTGGAAAGGACAAGTTGAAGTTATTAAATGATATGAATCCCCTGGTATAATGGCCACATTCCAGTAAAATGCACTTTATTATAACCAAATGAAATATATTTGAAGCAAATGAAATGTATCTGGCACCAGAGAAACGTATCTGTCTCTGCTGAAGAATAATGAGGCTTTGTCCTGGAAAGGAGTGACCTAATGGATTTAGGATGATCACAGAAGATCATCTCAGTGTGAGCTCTCAGGATAATGCTGTCACAAAGAAGGGTAGACCAATCCTTGAATTCCTAAGTAGTTAAGTAGCAAAGTAATTATTCCACAGCATATCAGTAAAAAACTGTGGTTTTGGTGTCTCGCCATTGAGAGAGACTGGAACTACTTGAGAGATTTCAGAAGATGATAAAGAACGACCCAGGGTTTGGGAAACGCTGTTAGGAGTTTGCGTCACCTAAAGGCGTTCAAACAGGAACCTTGGAGATGACTTGGCATCTGTAGGTAGACATTTAAATAAAAAAAGATTCAACTCATCAGCCTGTGATGAAGGAAATTAAATGCTATGTCCTTGCAACCAGGAGCCTTAAGCATTGTAAGCAAAAGTTACGGTTGGCAATGAAACTGGAGTCATTAACACGAGGTGTTAGGGCTTTCTGAGTGACAGATGATAGATAATCTAGCAGGAGATTCCATGGGCTCTATACAGGTATACGGGAGATCGAACTAGATGATCACAGCAGGATTTTTGGTCTTGGTGTCTATGAATATACTTACTCATTCTCATAAAGAGCAGTTTGGCTGTGCAATTTCAGTTGCTTTCCTGGACGCTTTGATGGAGATGCACGTGACATAACGGTCATGATTCTACATTTATGCTACCTGTTTTCTTACAAACCCTTGAAGATGTACATAACAGTATGTACATGGAAACACATTTTTGTGATTTTTATTCTCTTTTTATTCTAGTGATTTTAAACTGCAAAGTTCCCCCTTCTCCCCCCCGCCCCGTTATTTTTATTATCATAATTCAGTCATTGCAATATAAAAATAATTTGCTTGAGAAGTCAGGGTGCCTGTGGATAAAGTAATGGCTGCCCTTAGTGATCCAAAAACATGCACCTGGGAAATATAAGATATGACAGTTTGGATTAATATTGACCGTAACAAAGATATTAATAAAATACTGTTAAACTTTACTGTGCTCTAGATAGTCATAGAAGTTCTGTAGATTTCAAAGCACAAAATATGTTCATGCTATCTTTATCTATGTGAATGTCCAGCATTAAATGGCAGTGTATATAATAACAGTGATATAAATATTTTGCTTTTAAAACTTTTTTTTTTTAAATTCAAACCAACATTTGCAAGTGGAGTTATAAGCTTTCAGGAAAATAGTATTGGCTGTGCTTAATTTTTGAATTCCACAGAGTACTATGCCTTGCATAAACCACTCTGGATAGATATAGTAAGTCCAACAGATAATCTTTTATGCTCATCCCTAAAAAACTGTACTAAGCTTCATTAGAATTTTGTTCCAAAATAAGAATATAAACATATATTGATTTAAATACGTTACAGTAAAAATACTCCACTAGCTGTATATTGATATAGCAGGCTATATATATATATATACAAGAACTTCGATATGAGTTACAAAGTATAGCGTATGTGTTGAAACACAGGTTGTTTAATATGGTGCCGTTAAAAGATCAGTCTGAAAGGACACGGTAAAAAAACGTAAACTTCTAGGAAAGCAAAGCTCTTCTCTAATATTAAAAAGTTTCAGAGAATAAAAGAAACTAAAGCTTTTACTCACTAATCACCCACAATCAGTTAACAAGGATAGCCATTATAGCAAAAACACGTAACTTTTTACTGGGAATGCAGCCTAATTCGCTGCATGTTGATGAGGAACTTTAATTAAATCACTTGATTCAGTTTTGATTATATCAGATTGATCCATCCCCTTTTAGACTTTGCTCTTCCAAAACACTTGTTGTGTAAAGGTAACTTAAATGTAGCTCTTTGTGAAGGTGCGCAGTGAACTGAGAATTGATCTCATCGAAAAGAATCTCTGAGTAAAAAGAGTATTTTTACTCAAATAATTCAGTCCTGCGTTGTTGCTCACCCCTTTGGCTGCCCAGCGTTTGTGTTGTGTGAATCGGGAGGAGCTATGGAGAATATCTGAGTCTGAAACTGCTTCAGCTGGCCTTTCAACCCCCAAATGCTCATGAAACAATATCCCTAGGGTTTTGGTAAAGACAAGTGACTCTAACCCCATGAAAATTGTGCGGTGCAAAGTCATCCTATGAACTGCGTCTGGCCTTGGAGGGGCATATCGATGAGTTGTTTGACTTGGGGCGCTGCTGTCCCGATTTTCCAGTTGGAAGGAACTGGTCATTTCATGTGTCCTTCATAGTACAGAGCATTGGAAAGGGATAGGGACCAAATTACACTGATGGGTTCATTCTTTTATGCCTTTCTTGATTCCTTCATTTGCCATGCTGGCTGAGTACTTTCACTATGGGCCAAGAAGATCTTGCTGGAAACGTATGTGTGCTTTTTATTCCATTTAATTGTCCCAACTTTTTTCAAAAGCTATCAAACCCAGTCATCTTTCACCAGTACCTTGTGTAGTCATTTACAGCAGTGAAGAAAGAGCATGAAGTAGCCCTGAAGTACTACCAAAGCACGTTGATCATGTTCTACACCTACTTTTCACTCAATTTGTTTGAATGCAAATGACCCCATGAAGTGCAAGACCCAGGGAGCAGCAAGCAGGGAGAGGGTCCATCCTTTTGCATTAAATAAGGCCTTGAAAGGCTTTTGGCTCCACAGCTGAGTGATTGATTCAGCAGAGGGGCCAGATTGCTGCAGAAACCAGAAAAAATGTAGAATGTTTGACTGTAATCCCAAGGTGCAAAAATGACCAGGAGGTGAAGGATCCATGAAATAAATCTGTTTTTTTTTAATTTGGCCCAATATTCTCCAAGGTTTCTGTAGCGTCCTATTGCTGTAAATGTGTTTTACAAGGCCAAGATTTATTCTTAGCCAAACCTGTAGAAATTCCTAGGAAGGATTTCAAATTCAAGTAGGAAAAGCTCTGTAATGGAAAAGGTTAAGATTTTGTGACATAGTTATGGTGATTGTTCTTGACCCTGTCAGGGAGAAAATCCATGAATGTGGAGACTGGGGGAGAGGGAGGAGAGAGGAGGGTTGATCCTTGATGTGTGACTTCTGTTCATTTTGGTTAAACCTTGTTTGGCGGCGTGTGGTGCCAGCGTGAGTGTTACAGCAGGAGCTGGGCAATCTTTATTTTCTTGGTGTCTTGTTTCCCTGACCTGTGAAGTGGGATGATAAAATGTGATACCTGACAGCAAAGCTCTGAGAAATCACCGATTAATGTTTCTAAAATGTGTCATGAGTCTAGGCACCAATTCTAATGTATGTCTTTTTTTCTTTCTGGTGTGATTTTGCTGAATTTAAAATGGCTGTAGTTTTTCAGTTATTTTCCCCAAGTCCACGGTGGCTTCCTGCTTGTATTAACTACTTTTAAATTATCATCATTCCCTTTTATGTTAGAGAAATCAGCCTCTAGGGGTATTACTCGTCTAACCTACCTTCAGCTATATACAAGTGAGAGAGTCTAGTCCAAGCTATTTGTCCTCTGAAGTAAGGAGAGAAACAAAGGGACCCCAGAGGACAGCTAGAGATCTGTCTTACTGGGGAACTGAGACAGGTACACTGAATCCCTTCACCCCTTCAGGGTGTCCTTCATCTCTTGCATCTCCACCTTGAGACTTCTCTATCTCATGTCAGCTGAAAGTTGATTTGATTTTGCTAATGTCATTTCTCATCAGTCAAGAATTCCATAATGGATATGGGATAGCATGGAATATGTTTTCTGGCTGCCATCCCATTTCCTTCTGCAGCTGAGAAGACCACAGTCCCTGGAGTTCTTGTGGGTAACAGTCACCAGAAGAATCTGCAAATAAAACAGGCTTACATATATTTACTTTTCTTTTCCCCCCCTTAAGACAAATTTGTTACTTAAAGATCAAACTGTGACAATGCTTGACTATCTGCTAAATGAAGTGCCTCCAAGGAAAACAGTTGTTAAACGTTAGGTATAAAGGACAAAAAAAAGAGACATATAAGGTTAATAAAGGATAAGAACTGTTGGTAAGATTTCCTAGGTTTTATTTCTTTTTTTTTTGATACAGAGGTTTTCATGGTGTGTACCTTGTTCTGTTGAGTGTCAGTACAGTATCATATGAAGTCCAGGCGTATCACCTGGCAAAGTGAAACTTCAAGATCTTGTTCCAATTGCATTTAATTGATTAGCTGGAGATAATGGGAATAGTTTGTTCCTGCCAAGTTTCTTTAATCTCCCAAAGAGGGGTTGCATATTTATACGTTCAAAAGGAGTGAATAAATGTGAAGCTGCTGGGCCTGATTTCCTTCAGTGTTTAAAAATGGCAAGGTGAAAGCTTCTAAGGTAACATACAGACCTTTATGCATTCATCTGTGTAACTGAGTGTGGTTGTGGTGTTTCCAGTTTATAACCCTGATTCTCTAACTGGATCCGTGTAACAGGTCCAGTTGCAGCATTACGCCTTTTACAAACGTGGGGGGGGTGGTGGTGGTGTAGCCAGCAACATTTGCGAAACAATATTTCAATATGCGTATGTAAATATTTGTAAAAGCTAAATTTCCATTTTGCTTTGGGGAAGGTTTTCAAGCTGAACACAATCAGAAATTAACACATTGCTATCCCAGCTTATCTGATTCATCACTGTTGCCTATTACGCTTGATGCTTTTTGCAACACTGGTCGTTTTTTGCAATCTATTACTCCTATTGAAAAAGAAGCAGCAGCAAACCCTCCAAAACTGAATACTTGGAACAAATAATATAACTAAATAAGCTGTGATTTGCTTCTGCATATTTTAGAAATAAAAATTGATCGGTATTCATGAAAATACTGATCAATGTTGCTTATTTAACTGTGAGTTCAGCATTATGGAAAACTTTTACAAAATGCAAACACAACGAAGGATTAATTTTCCCTTTTATCCTGTTTTTGTGTACATTAAATTTTAGCCCTAATTTCTGTGTTTTTCTGTTTGATTTCACAGGTTTGTGAAATCAGTGGGATTCTTCAAGAACAATTTAATTAAAACAAAATTACGGTGATCAAAACTGCACCTGAAAATTTGCTTTAGTTTATACATAATAATTTTAAATAAAATTATTTTTCTAGTATCAGCAGTGCATAAGTGGAACTGCTCTGATATGTGGATGCTGAAATGCACTGAATCAGAGTATTTACTGTGGTGTAGTGGCCTTAGGAAAGAAGGGTAACTGTCGCCTTTTAGTATAAAGTTACTATAATGTTTTTGTTTAGTTTATACCCCTGTTATTTTGGATTGACATTTGATAAACTAAACTCTGCCTGACCAAAATAAACCTTGCCTAGAGATTTTATGTATTTTAACTTGTCTAAGGTTTTCTACTCCTTATATTTTTGTAATCTTTACTCTTTTTTAGATTAATAAACATTCGAGCATTCGCCCACATCTGCCAATGTGTATGTCCCATTCAGGTCTCACAGAGAAGTAGCTGTTCACTCATAGTCACCTGCAGAGAGAGGTCAGAGGGGGGAGTGAGGGAAAGAGTGTGCGTGGGGGTAGCAGAATAGCTTTGTATTATCTACTTTGATCTTTAAAACAAATAAAGACTCTGTTGAAAAGAGAACGTATCAATAAGGAATGGAGCATGCATGCAAAAATAAAGCACCTACAGGAATTTTATATATATGATAAAGCATTAGTTACCCATATGGATTACCGAGACAAATTTGCTGTTTAAATTAAACTATGTGGTGTATGCTGTGTGCTTGGAACTTTAGGAGATGCTTTTGCACAGACATCAAATGAAGGGATGTGGCAGTTGCATTTACTGATTTCATTTACCTGTTTATTCTGTCAAGTGTGTTTTCAATTTCCTTTGTCTTCAATTATGTACACTTAGTTCCTGTATCTTAGACATAATGATATAATGAAATTGCTTGCAACTGTTAAAAAATACAGTATAACAAACCATCTATTTGTTTAAGAAATAAAAATGGATTGTCTGTCATGAATGTTTCATAGCGTGAACTTTTTTTACTGTCTTGCAAACGTACAGTGCTAAGTACACAAAAAGTGTATGGTCTGTCCTAAGTCATGAGCAAGTAAAATGGAAGGTAACGTTGTGATGAAGAAACACTTGCTGTATGTGTCATCATAGTATAGACTTCCTATGGGTAAAATATTTAGCATACTGGAACCCCCTGGGGATAGTCCCTTGAAATTCATTTCAGCAAGGAGCTTCATTAATTTGTCATCAATAAAGAAAATCTGTTATGCTGTCTATATTTGCAATATACTTGAGACTCATTTGCATATAGGAGAGAATATTATCACTGATATGCTATATTTAGTCAGTTGTGCTCAGTAAAACATTCTTCTGAATCTAGTACCTCCTTATCACAGATTTTATTCTTCCTAGTGGCCTGCATTTCATATTTTACTTTGACATTTCTGAAAAATGTAAAGTAGGTTTGTCTTTTTTCTTCTTCCAGTTGCTTCACTGAACATCTGTTAAGCGCCATTCTTTCTGCTTCGTGCCATTTCTGGGTGAAATTGTGACCATATTTAATCCCTGGCAAAAATCTCATTGACTTCAGTGGAACTAAGGTTGCCCAAAAACAAGTTGAAAAAGAAATTAGAATCTGGCAGTATCTTAATTCTAGAAGTTCTTGCATGTCTATGAACTTGAAGACAGTTTTGGCTGGGTAGTGCAGAGAGATTGGGTCAGGGACACGTCTGCTTTTATATTTTGATTACATGGCAAGACAACAACACAAGACAAACTTTATGCAGGAAGGCAGAATATAAATGCTGCTTCTGGTCTTCAGAGAGCAAAAAAATTTTCAGTTATAGATGTAGTGGGTACCATCAACACGCATTGGAATGATTAATAATTTAGCGAGTGTGAAATGTATGCAGGTGTCTCGAAGTGTGACAGGATGGCTTGACTCTTGAGTGGTCCCAGTTGTAAAAGCTGTGAAGTCTTGGGCTCCTGAGATCTGGCTGTTCTTGGGTCTGGCCAGAACAATGGTATTTTTCTGAGACACAATCTAAGCGGAAGGATAAAGGATAAAACCATGGAAAATATTACTTTATTTTCACACTAAAACATACAGAAAATCCCATGTCGTTTTTTTTTGTTTTAGTTCTCATGATTTTGATGTGATCTCATGATTTTTTAACACTTGTGGTTGGCACTATTCCCTCTAAAGCCTACGGCAAGCAGTCTTGGCTGATGCTAGCACTCAGCCCAGCAAACCACTGCTGGCATTGTAGAGGACAAGCAGCCACCTGGTACCCTGACTGCGAACAAGCTGGCAATGAAGCGTAACAAGTCAGGAGAACTCCAAGGAGGGGCTGAGATGCGCTTAATAGGCAAGAAGCAGCTGAGTTTAGCAGGCTGGGGAGTATAAACAGCAGCTGGGAAGGCCATGCAGAAGGCATGTGTGATAAACTTGTTTTCACCTTTGGGCTGTGGGAAGCCTTACTCATTTTGTGTTTGACCTTTTTGGCTTCAGGAGGCAGTTTCCGTTTGTCAGTTGCTTATGGAAAAAACTCTGCTGCCATGGTGCCTAATTGAATTGAGAGTCAGCTGTGCAAGCTCGTCTTGTTATTTTGGCAAGAGTATCAAGGTGGGTTTGTTTTGTTTTGCTTTTGACTCTGCACCAGGCCCTTCAAACTCATCACAAAACGTTCAGTGTTAAGCTACGTAGAAATGTGCTTCTCTCTAGTTGCATGGAACAGAGAAGATTTAGCACTTTTCAGAAAGATACTTCATGGCTCATTTCTGATGCTATTCAATTAGCGCTTTTTGATGGAAAAAGAGACATGATAAACAGATACATTTTTCCTAGCCACATGTTTATAGCTTAGGTTTTAGAAACATTTACTAATGCAATGATGTAGGTCCATAGCATTCTCAACAGTACCTATTAATGAAAAAAATACAAATATATCTCAGTATATAAAAATGCGTGTAGCTTGTCTAATAAGCAGCTGTCTTTCTTTCCAATGCCGGTTTATAATAAAATGGTGTTTATTGTCATATGAGTTTCTGCTGCTTCCTTTTAAGACCTTCACACCCTTAATACTTCATCTGGATAATCTTAAAAGCAACCTTAATGTATCTTTATTCATTTCGATACCACAGTAATATTAATAAGTTTCCCTTCTGCACTGCTCATATCAAGTAACTTCATCATTTGGCAGATTTGAAAGAGTGACTTCTTGCTACCCCACTGTCTAGCTCTAGGATTTGTAGGTGTGTCCGAAGGAGAATTGGGGCAAAAATTTTATGTGCAGAAGTTATTAAAATGAAGCAGAATATTATCCAGTGGGAAGATTTCTCTGAGCATATCCTTATTTTGAAAACTTAAGCAATAATTTAAAAGCACTTACATAACAACCAGCTGTACTGTGCACATACAGTATTAGCAAAAGCTTCTAGTCCTGTGGGAATATGCTTCCTAAAAATATGGCTTTATTTGCACTTTAAGTCTCTTTCTCCTGGGTCCATAATTACAAAAGAGGGAGGGATACTTGTTTCCTGCTCCCTGGAGTATTGCTTTGGGTACGGCTACATTTCACTTAGAGAGGTAACTAGGCAAGAGCAAGGGAAATTCTGTATTGCAACAGCTAAACTCATAGAGGTATATGAACTAAATGAAAGCCAACTCACACGCATATGTGTGACACTATTGTTTCATTGCTCTGTCTATATGTGGACATGCTTTACATTTAATCCAACGAACTATTAATGTAAAATACAGAAAAACTCCCTGGGATAGATTACAGTAACCTGGACTTCTCTGCAGCAAGTGCATTAACCATGAAGTTACCATGCTTTTAGTAGGTTTGTATGGCTACTTCCAGGCAGCTTCCCAACAAAAAAAGATGTGCAAAATCCGTGTTCAGAGGCAAATGGCTCTTCCTGTGCTTATAGAAGTTTGGTGCTCCTTCACTCTTGGCCCTGGCTTCTACTTTGTTTGAATTAGGCAGCAGGTAGTTAGGCAATGCAAGTATCTTGTTTTGTAGATGTTTTGTCCCTTTACAATTTTAGCTGAAAGTACAAAAGTTTGGGGTTAATCCAGTGCAGTTTAAACAGATCACTGGTTTGACAGCATTAGCTTACTTACTATTATATTAGTCAAATAAGGTTTTATTACTTTCAATTACCAAGTTGCTGGTTAAAAGAAGACAAATCTTTGTAAGTTAGAATTCTGACAGGACTGTTCCTTATGACTTTGGTTGCTGCTTTCTTTCCTGACACTAAAACTAAAGCACAGCCAAATAGAATTTAGTTTGATAGCTTTTTATAGTAGAGTCAGATACTCTTTTCAATGGATTGTCTGCTTAAGAGAACATGCAACAAATTTTAATATGTATTGTCACTAGACTTTTCCTCTATCGTAGCTTTAAACCTGTCAAGGTGCACTGTTGAGTGAAAACCCTGTACTGGACTTTAAGTTCAGTTCAATCAGCAAAGAAGTCTAGTGGTGTTCTCACTTACAAAATACAGTACAAATATATAAACTTGGCATTATTGAGAACTGGAATTTAATCTATGAAGCTCCGTACATACCCCTGTTGTTGAAAAATGGCAATGGTTTAGTGATTAATATTATGCCAGCTACTGTTCCAGTAGATGTTCTACTGTAGAATTTGAAACACTCTCCAACTAGTTTATCTTTATTGTATGAATAGTACCTGTATTATATTTGAGCTTCACTTTCTTTTTCTTGTAATTAATTATCAGCCAGTCCTGGAGAATGCTTCTGGTTCTGAAACAATTAGGTAGAATCACTGAACCAATGTCTTCTCTAGATTCATGGACCTTCTTTTGAGCTTAGTGACGGAATATTGTTCTAAATTGAGAGACAGAAGGAACCTTCCTTTTGCCCACCAAAACCAGCTTCAGCACAGCTGTAAAAAGACGCCACAGGAGAGCGAACAGAAATAGCTCTTGTGACTGACTTTTGTGCTGAGCTGATGATTCTCACCAGGGACCTCCTCTCCCGGACCTGTACACATGTGTTTGCCTACAGAGGGAGTGTAATAGGAAATGGGGCTGGGAAGGGCCTCCAGATACCATTTAGTTGCTAACCCTGAGGCAGCATAACTGCAGATAAACCATTTCTGACAGATGTTTTGTCTAATCCATTCTGAGAATTTCTGGAGATGGAGAATCCCTCTCCTTGTCTTTAGAAATTTGCATACCCAAGTGCTTGTACTTTTGCTTGACAGTGGTTTCTCAAAACAAGATCTTTTCCCCTTGAATGCATTCCTCACATCTTAATTGCTTGCATCTTGTTTCAGCTCAGATAACATTAAATTCAGATGCCACCCAAGCAACGAAGTGGAATACTGGTCCTGTAAAATCTTTTTAATATTTCAAATGATGTAAATGTGGCCAGGCTTTCACCCCAGAGTTACAGTCAGTTACTGAAGAGGCATTGTTACAGGCCATGAGATGTGTCAGCCACTGACAGCAAGGACTTGTGCCCTGCAGGGTGCACATGTTGCTGCTCTGAGAAGCCCTGCTTTTGCGTTGGAAATCACATGTGATGAAACAGCAAAAGCTCATTCGAGCCTTCATTCTTCAGTCATTGTAACTGTCTCCAAAATGTGCATGAGGAATTCATGAGTGCATTTCAAAAACTTTCCAAAATGCACCCTGGGGCTTGATAAGTACCATAATTCAAAATCTCTCCATAAGTGCCTCCAGAAATCATTCTCTTCCTATTGATGTGTGTAATCCAACACCTACACACTCACAGCTCCAGGTTTAATAAAGTGTGGGGCCCTTTAGCTGAGATTCCAAAGCAACTTATACTTCCCATCCCCCCAGGTGATGTTACATTTCTGTGTCCAGAACACGTTATCTGTTATTGACTTTTCATCTGGACACAGATCTTACAGAATTTAAAATATTTTCCTATGAGAATGTGCTGAAACCATCTGATGGGCTTGTCTGTGATGCATAGGCCTTCTGGGAAAGACTGTAGCGTCAACACCATCCATAATTCTATGTCTGCTCTATGTAAAGACAGTAAGCTATTTAAAAGCCAAAAACTAAAGCTCTTCAGGTGAAAACATAGCCAAAACGCCAGATAGAGATGTATGTTCACTATTTCCCTTTAAAAGCAATTAATTCACAGTATGACAAATTAAATGTTACCTTCTGTCGCTTGTTCTGTATGCTAAATGTTTGTAGAGAATAACATGTTCAAATGCTGGAACACTGATTTTTCAACTTTCAGACATGTCAGAAGAAGGTTAACTCATTTAAGAAAAGTAAATATTCAGCACTGTAGATTTTAAACGTATAAGAGAATATATTCAGGAATGTGGAAATCTTGTATCCAGATGAAGTATTTGGTCAGAATGTTTTATCTGGGGCATGATCTAACTCAATGTAAAAAATATACAGTAGCTCCTTCTCTGCTCCATTCCAACGGAACCACATTCAAATAGATAAGGTACAGTTCAACAAGCCTTCATAATAATTTTAATATTAATTCTGTCTTCGCTAGTCATTCAGAAATCTGAAAACCTTGAAAAGCGCCATTCACAGTGGTCCTTATCTCTTCAGAGAGATACAATGAGAGGCTGGTTAAACTGCTTAGTGCTTAAACTGCTTTTGGTTAAACTGCTTAGTGACCTGTGATACTTTTCAGCTCTATGGTTATTCTAGTTATAAAATATCTGTTATAACAGGGACACCGAGATAAAGTTTTATCCTGTACTTACTGATACAGAGGAAATATTACTATTAATCTTTGTGTATATAGTATTCACTTCTGTGACACAGGTTTTGCTACATCGATTAGAATGGTCTTCTGGTATTTATAGCATTAATAAATTCTGTGTTCAAAAAGCCAACTCCTTTCCGAACTGTAAAAAGGATTATGTCCAAATTGCCCTGTTGTCTTTTTAAACTGTGGAATTCTCCTCTTTGGTGGGCAAAGTTGTCCTAGCAGAGAGCACTCTCCCAGCAGCTCCATCCTCTTGGCACACTGAAGGATCATTCGCATCCTCGCTGCTGTTTCCAGCAGATTCTGCACTGTGCAGTGAAGTTCCAGCTCTTGCAGTCTTTATGTTTTGTGAGTTTGGAAGTCATCCAGTTTTATTCTTGGACATTTGTTAAATAACATCTGAAAGTTTTAATCATTCTTTCTAAACTATTTCTTTTGGGGATAGGAGAACTTTGACATAGATTAATTACAGGGCTACAATTTTTCCATTAGGAATATCTGTTCTCCTTCCCACTGCCTCCATATTAAATACTGTTTGAAGTACTTAATTGAGGTGGCTACTCTAATCCAAATATGGCATTTTTGAGTGTTTCTGGGAAGCAATGCTAGGTTTTCCTCCTCGTAATTGTAATTTACCACTACCGTGGGATCTGGGGGAGAGTTAGGGTGATAACTGAGATAGACTTGAAACTTAAGTTGGTTCAATTTACAAAAGGTGCTTAGGGGCAAGGGACATCTTTAGGTTGTCCCTCTGCCCCCTCTCCCCTCCCCCCCAGCTCTTTTAATATATTGCTTACTGAAGTGGAACACAGCTGTTTGTTTCCTTCAGCACAAGGAACAAGCCTGCATGGATTTACGTTTCGTTGGTTCCTTGGCAAGGGAGGAAATACTCCCCCTCCACCCCCCAGGGTATTTCTTTCCAAGAGGAAGTTGAGATCCTTCTTTCCAATTTTACTTTTTTGGTCTGAATGCAGCTATGATGGACTGTTTTTAAGAATGTTTAAGATATTTTATTTGTTTTAAGATTTGAACTATCACACCACTAATGCAGTGCAAATAAGAGCAATACATTATTTTTTTCCCAATTTGTTCGTACTGAAGGATATTTTGGAAAATAAGGATCAAACCCACCAGATGTCAAAATAATTGTCTGTATCAGACAGCACTGATAGTAGGCACTGTGAGTTTGGGTTGTTGCTCAAGCTCGATGGATTGCCATACCTTCTACCCTTGAGAGCGCCACAGGCAGGCGGCCGATCTTGTCATAGCTCAGTGACT
>VYZM01023830.1:5287-35630 GCA_013398915.1 Dromas ardeola | reverse complement strand
CATCTCAAATCTCATTTGCTACTTTTAGAGCAATGTCCTTTTATTTAGTAATGTGCTGGAAGGGGCTGTAGCCATTGTAGCTCTGTGAAAAACTGCTATAGCTGGTAGTGACACTATGAGTATAAACTTCTAACAGATGTGTTAAATTTGATACTGAAGACATATACGTTTAAAAGCAATTTTACTGAAAAACTGAGCTATGTTCAGGTAAAAATGCCATTCAGCTGTTGTATTTTGAACTTTTTTCCACTCACCATCCCCAGAAATATGTGCCAGTTATGATGGACTGCTGAATTATTTGCAAGATTTAATGTGTGCTGGACACCGTATTTTTCCTAAGTAATGCTGGAACTGGGCTATTTTCAGCTTGGGTGTCGAAGTTGTACCCATCACAGCTGTACAACCTTCAAACATTGCATTTATGGCAGTGACTTAGATCTATGTCTTTGTAAACTGTTCTTTTTAGATAGCTTTGGAAGTAGTGGGCAGTATCCTTCTGCTTAGTTTATTCCGAGTTTTGTTTTTCCCTCTCTATCCTATACCCTGCCTTCTTTGTCATGTTTTCTAAATGTTTTCTTGCAGTGTCTCTGTAGGGTCTCGAAAATCTCTCCTGACTTAGTCTGTGGTTAGCCACAGGAAGACTTTTGTGCGCGATAAAGGCTCGCTCACAAAGAAACTAAGCCAAAATGGGACCTGGGTTGAGCAAAATGTCAAGGTCTTGCAAAATACCTGCCTTGGCCATGAAGGCAAACATCCGTTTGGCTGCAAAGCCCATACTTCAGAAATTCCTTTTTTCCTCCTCATTTCCCTTCTTTCCATCCTTCCTCCTCACCTCTTAGTACCCTTTATTATGGAAACAACCCCTCTTTTTCTGAAAACCTGAAGACTCTGAGTCTTGCTTTCCTTCACACTGTTGCTGCCCGTTATTCTGCAGCGTGCCATCTGGGAGAGCATCCCTCTTCCAGATTCAGGAGCCAGGACAGGGAGGAGACCAGAAAGCAGTTGTGAAGTTTGCTTGTGCCTCACAACAACGGCTGAACTGGGAAGTGTGCACTCAAAGAAGGAGAGTAAATAACGGTAAACCCAGTGCTCTGACAACGGTTATTTAGGATGCTGTTACTATGGAGCATTTGCAGCTACTAAATAGGACTTGGCCTTAATCTGTCACTATATAAAACTGTCATGAATTACATTCACAAGCATTTACGCATCTCCAAACAAAATGAGCTAAACATCTCCTAATCTCTTTTTAATGTTTTTACAATTTTAATTTTAAGAGGGTAGCAGATATTGCATGCTTGTTGGAGTCTGCTGGTCATGGTAATGTTGGTCTCAGAGCAATGTTTTCTTGCGCTGGTAGAGGCTTTTGAAGATCTTTTTTTCTTTTTTCAAGTCCCTGTCCTTTGAATCAGTTAATGGAGGTTAACACACAGGAAGGAGATATTGGTTAAGCCTTTGTCAACTCTTTCAGATCCCACCTAATTTAGGATCTGAATGCTAGCCCCAGCTCTATTAACACTGAAATCATCAAAGGTGTGTTATTTTGGACTGCCGAAATTTACATTAGTTTTGTAATCCAGCCTTCATTAGCTCCTTGAAACACCGGACTATTAAAGTCAGACATGTAATGGTTAATGTAATAGCGTTTACATAGTTTATGTCTTATTAAAATTGATTGTTTATCTTGGACAATCACTACCGTCCCACTAGTCCCCAGACAGCAGGATAATTCCGCACTCCCTCTGAGTCCCCTATGGACAAAGACATGCCCACCTGCACTCTGCATCTCTACTCTGCCAACATGCCAGAGCTGAAGCAACTGAAATTTGCTGCAGCTTTGCTGCAGTTTTATAGCCTCTGCTTTCTTTGGACTCTGAGGGGAACAGTCTGAGGACTGGATTTGTTTGGTATTTTCTGAGTTTTCTCAGAATATAATTTGAATCAGTCACCTCTTTCTTTTTTTAACGTAATTTGATTCCAAACCCCTATTTTTCCATTATGTTACTGAGCTAGGGTTTCACTTTCACTAACCAGGATTGGAATAACATCATATTGTCTCTCTGAATGTGACAGTTGACATCCTGAATTTATACATTAATATATTTTAAACCACAATTAAAACACACTATGTTGCACTTTAAAAGCTGATCTCATCATCTTCAGTTTAGCTCATTTTTCCGTCCCTTCACCCATGCCCCCATTCCAATGGTGGATTGAAACCAGGTTTTCTGGCTGCAGCCTTTTCAGATCTGAATTTGATCAGTGATAGAGCAGTGGAATGTCTGATTTGAAATAGAAAAGATTTATTGCAATCAATGTTAGCGCATGCAAAGTCACGCCATCCTGTTTTGCAAGTCACCTACTGTCTCTCTCTTCTCTCCAACCACTCCACCCCACTTACGCCTTGTTGTAGAATAGTCTACTTGCAATCCCATCTCAAATGAGGGTGTTTTTTATGATACATTCAAATATGTAATAATTATGATCAAAGCATATTTCACAAACTGAAATTAATCACATTTTTAGTGTTGGCCCATGAACAATAAACTTCTTTTTGTAGGGAGCCCTATTAGAGACTGGTGAAAGTTCAGAACTTAATTTCTCTTCAGTGCATTTTTGGGGGGTAGTAAATGATTTCATACAGACTTTCTGGCTCTGTGTGAGCTTTCCTTTTGGCACAAGTTTACTTAAAAATAAAAATGTAGACCAGACAGTAGCTGTGTTTGATAAACCATTCTATTATTTCAAGTTGATTTTTAATACTATATCTACACAGACAGAAAGAAAAAGCTTGGCAAGTGTATTAGATAAATTATCTGTGATGCCTTTAATTTATAAGGGAGATTGTGATTGGCTTTTAAGCATGGAATCATATTATCAATTGGCAACTTAAAAACACATTTTCATTCCTGTTGACTTTCCTATAAACTGCACACAGAGTAAATAAAAAGTGTACCCATCAGTCAGAAGAGAGTTTGTGGGGTTTTTCTTTTTCTTTCTGTAACATTATATATGTGCATGTAAAATTTAGCCCAGTGGGAGCAGTTTGTTTATGACAGAAATCTGTTTCAAAGGGCTTTTAAACATAGCACTTATCACACATAGCGTGAGTCTATCTGGTTTTGCTGTCACAGAGATTCTTACGACACGCTCACAGTGTAAAGATGAAATGAAGCTCCTTTCCTGAAATATGGGAAAGATTCCACAAAATGTCTGTTGCTCAAAATCAATAGTGGAAGAAAATCAATTTACTGAGTAACAGATCACTTCAAAAAGTGCCAAAAAGCTGTGAATTATTTGAGGGATGTAACCTTGCTGTCCTCTTATTGTCCCAGAGGATGATGAAAGTAGAGAGAGTTAATTTCATGTATGTCCCTCATGCTGATATTTATCATCAGCACTGATATAATCTTAAATTTTTAAATTTTTTTTTTAAAAAGCCCTTACAGTACACCACATCCCCCAAGACGAGTTTCTAGTGTTGCCAAACATTCCAGATTAGTTGCAATAAAAGGAAAAACTTTAAAAAATTTGAGAGAGAACAGACATGACAGCCTTGAGGGAACATGATAGCTACTTCGCAAGGTAAGCGCACAACATGGCGGAGCAAAGTATGAGGCAAGCTGGACCACAAAGTAGAACAAAATTTTTTTAAATGGTCTTTTAGATGTCCTTTAGAAATCGTCTTTGAGTAGGAAAATCAATGAGAAGAGTTCAACACAGTTCTTCGTGTCTCTGGATTTACTGTTTAGTGAGGCTGTTGGTATAGTGAAGTCCCAGAAATTCCAGATGTTTTCAGATATGCTCACAAGCCAACTAGAAATATGGTTATAGGCCATGTGGGTAGCCCAAGATTCTCAGGGTTATTATTACTAAGCTTTGCCAAAACTTTTCACAAAGTATCCAGAAAGCTAGATTAAAGACAGGAATCTGCATGCTGGTTTCTACCAGTGATGTAGACCCACCTTTAAAGGAACCTCTTCTATGAACAGGCCTTTTCCAGTGAATTTTTCTATCTAAAAATAAGAAGGACAAAATTTCCTTTATCTTACTAAAAATCCTATTTTCTGGAGGAGTCATGAGACCCTTTTTCCCTTTCCCTGTGCAGAGGTGGCAGTCCTGACACTTCATGTCCCAGAGACCCTGTAAAATGAAAGGGTGAAGCCTCAGGTTTATACTGGGAGACTTTGGAAGTAGGGGAGCGCAGAGACTGATGTTTCTCTCCAGAACATTGAGCCGTGAAGGTTAGGAGCAGATTCTTTAATTGGTACTTTTATCACTTTGAATATATGCAGAGCTGAAACCAAGCTAAGCTTGAGGGCTGAGAGTCTAATCAGCTGCTATCAGTTTGCAAATCGAATGTTTGATTTACATGTAATACAGTTTTTCCACTGCTGACACTGGAGGAAGTTTGCATGTGCTGACAGCCTTAAGCCATTGAGATTGTATTTGATTCTAGGATTTACGAGTGAACTTTCTAGACCCTTTTCTGAATGTTTTGCACTTCAGTGTGTGTGTGATCTGCCATAGCAAGATCTACAGAATTAAAGGCCGGGGGTGGGGGCTGGGGGTGGAGAGAAAGACGACACATGACTTTTGAGAGGTTTTTTTATTTGTATTCAGAAGTTCCTTAGAAGATGATTACTTTTGTGGAATTAAACTGTGTCTCTTTCACGAAGACTGTGCTGTAATTGTTTTGCTAATTTTATCTTAATGATTGTAGTGAAATGCTCAAGGGTGGACTGTCGGTAACTGAGCTTTATTTATTTTACCTGAATGTTAACTGTATATTAACAGAGGCAGAGTGCACTTGCTGTAAGAGCTAATGCCACTGCTAGTTCACAAAATGAAGTTAATTCTATTTATTTTTCTTCTAATTTATTTGAATGATGTCATCTATGCTGTTGCCTCTTGGTCTGTGCTTACTAACCTCAGTGCAGCTCCTTCTGATGTTTTAAATCACAGCGACTTTAGTAGCACATGTAATTAAAAACCATGTCTGGATGTATGTTAGTTGTTTTACCTGCTGTGGGTGTTAATTATAACTGCTTAGGTTACAGAAGAAAGTCTATTTAATCTCTGTCAGGTGGTTAATCGAAACAGAAAGTCATAACCTCAGCTGCCATAATCTTAAAACGCCACGTCTAGGATCCTCTTTCTGGTTTGTCAATCTCCTCTCCTTCCACTTTGTGCTGATAAGTTAACTGACTCCTGTGGTGGACACCACTGCCTACCTTCACCACCTATCCTCAGCTGGGTTATCCCGTGTCTGACCTCCGTCTTGGCTAAGCCAGCCTTGCCAACCTCAGTAGCCGTCATCTGCTGTCTTTTACATGCATTTATGCATTCATAAGAAAACTCCAGTCAGGCATCCATCTATTCTGTTTAAATCCCTGCTTTACTGAGCAAGACTTCAGGCAAAAAATCGACTGTTCTAAACACATCAGCTAAACAGACCTTCAAGTCATGTTTATGGTCCACCCCAGTTTATTCTGGCTAAAGAGCTGTCTTACCTTATTTCACTAACTGAAGTTGCCCATTGTTCCCCAAACTTTATTGATATTTATTTGGACGGCAGAAGGGAAGCTGACTGGGTGGTGCTTGCATAGCCTGAGTCGTTGGAAGGTACTAGTGGGTGACTGGGACACAAGGAAGGCCTAGAGGTCTCTCCAGGATTTCTCTGCACTCTCTCTGTGCAGATCTTGCTACAATAAGGCCCTTATCCTTGTTTGAAAATTGCATGTGCTTCTCTAATAGACAAATAAATACAAATAATAGTACCTTCATCTTAGATCTCATACTCTTTTGAGCTTTGTGTTTGTAATATATTAACATAGGCAGGCTTTGGCAAGTACTTTTTTTCTGTGTTTTTCACTGTGAAAATTAATGTGCAAAGGTTAATAATAGGCTATTACATATTTCTGAAGTACTAGATAGTTAAGTAACAGAAATTCTTAATTATTTATGTAGGGACTAACTGGCAAAGTGAAGGCAAAGACTGTGACTGAGGTCCTTGGGCATATCAGATACGAAGAGTGCTTGGATCGGTTTCACATAGACAAAAACACATGCATATGAGCTCAGCTCACCTACCTCTGACACACAAGCCCAGGTGGATTTATTGTCCCAGTATGTATGCCTCTTATTAATGCTATTAAAAACTATTGCTCCAAACAAGATGAAAATATGCCCTTAAGATAGCAGTTTAACATTTATTTCCAATCTTATTTTTGTTTTTTTGGAACCATAGAAGAGAAATATCCCTTGTTTCCCGTGAGGAATAAAGGGGAACAATATAAACTTTGTATTTTAGTGTTAAAAATGTAAACACAGACGAAATGTACTTCAGAACTCATTTTGCCAAAGCTTTTGTTGGGTGATTTCCATCAACATACTTATTGTAATTATTTTCCAAATGTTACCCATGTGATTCTCATTTGCTGTATGTTTAATTCCTACCTTAAACTGGGAAACTCAGGTATTACTAAAGATGGCAGACACCTAAAGATTTGTAGGTTCAACTGGCTTAATGGCCCCACAGTGGTCACATAGTGTTCATGTGCTCTTATATGAACTGCAACAAGAACTGGTTGAAATTCTATGTGTGGATTCAGTGTGCCTTTTGAAGCTAAAAAGCAGGTGTTATCCATGGCATGATACTTCATGTATAAAATTAATATTTAAAATTTGCTCTTTTAAATTTATTTCTGGTATTCCACATGCAAAAACCTAAGGGTTCCCATCAAAAGCTAAAACAAATCATTAAAGATCAAAGCAATCGCAGTATAATTTGGGCTACCATTGAATTCTGTTATCCTCGTCATCTTTTATTCCTCCTACCCCAGACACCAGACATAAAGAAACATTGTCTCTCAAATACAGACTAAAAGCCAAAGCTGAAACACTGTCTTATCAATCATAACGGTGTAGCTTATACCAACAATAAAAATTTTGTAGATAATTCTCCTTTCACTTATCTCCGCTCTACAGCTAAATCACTTCATTGAATATAATACCGACTGCCAGAATTAAAATGCAGAGTCTGTCCACTAAAATATCTTCATCCTACATGAACATGGCCTTTCTCCTCCTCTTTCACTTCCTCTCCTACTTTAGAAACCTCTGTTTGGATCACAACAGTGTTGACCGGTTATCTGGCAGTTGGGGATGCTGTAATGCTGACACCAAGGCAACTTTCTTGCAATCCCAAAAGAACATAAAAAAGAATCTCAGAAAAGGGCCAGCCCCAGCCAAAACGTTAAATGCAAATCAGCTCTATCAATCTGAGGCTAGATCTCAAGACAGAGTATGATTTCCTCTTGCAATGTTTGAATGTCTTTGCATATCTGTGTAGGTCTTGTAATTCCCTGAAAAATGTTCTGTACAGCACTTTTTTATTTAATAAATCTTCAGTTTGTGGCAGAATATCTTTTTAATTTTATTTAATACAATATACTACCCCATGTACTGAGGCAGAGGATAAAAAACAGAAAAGCCGATGGATCACATCTGTCAAAAAGCGACCATTTCCATCACAATTGCCTACATCCCTTCCAGTGTAAGAGGCAGAGGGCAGCCTTGCGTTTCTTTATTTTCTATCGTCCTTGGCTTTGCTTTGTGTTTTAATTCCAAATGTTATGAGACACTAGGTGGGTTATTCAAAACTATTTATTAGCTTGTTAAACTGAAATGCCTTTGCTCCTTGGCCAAGTTTTATAGGAACCCACAAAACATTGAAGTACCTCACAGGCAGTGCCCCACCTTTGTAGATGACATCAGTGCAACAGGACTTGATTTTTCAATATATCTTTAAACATATTTTTCTAACAAGTACACATTCTTACATGTATTTTCTTTCACTTAAATCAGCCAAGTTATATGCAGTCATGATTTATGTCTCCCAAAGGATCTTAAGAATTTAGAATCTATAAGCCTGATCCTAAAGTCTTTACTCAGGCAAAATGCCTGAAATAAACCAGAGGATATATAAGGTTTCATATAACATTTGGCCATGAAGAAAAAACACCATTAACAAAAGCAATTACAGGTATCAAAGCTGAACTTTGCCTCGTATCTAAAAGTGAAGGAATAATAATTAAGACACACTACCGCTTGCTCCACACATACAACTTTCACCAGTTTCCTTGATGGACTCCAGCTTTCCAGAAAGGGTCATCTGCTCCATCACAGCAGACATTTGTACACAAATATGGGCATATCTTTATGAGCTTTTTAGCTTGGACCAGGTGCACGCTCCTGAGGAGACTCATCCCCACTCACCGCCGGTCTGCGTTGCAGCGTGCTCTCCCAGCACGCAGACTGACTGCCTTTTGGGCTAAGCCGAGCCAGAAAATGTGCTCCAGGAGCTGAACTAAGGCGCCCCCACCACTCACTGGCAGTTGTTCCACACGGCCAGAATACAGTTCATCTGATCCAGCCCCCCATCCCGCTGAATGCAGATAGTTTGGAAGTCAGGTCCTTGGCACTCACCGTTTCGCTCCCCAGATCTGCTCATGTTGGGCCACATGGCTCTCCAGGGTAGATACAGCCACATATCATGTTTCTCATGATCCTACTACAAAGCAGACTGTAACTGCAGCCTCAGCAACTAACCCACATGTCTGTTGCACATCTGTGCAGTGAAGAAGTCTGTGATATGTTTTTTGGGAGGTTTGTTTTGTTTGCTTTTTTTAAAATTTGTCAGGGAATCTTGAAGCTGGAGTAACGGCTTTCTGTTATCAAATATAATTTCATTGAAAAGATCTGTTGCATCTATCTATCTGCCCTGCTCAGTCAGTGTCTCAAGCTACCATGATCTCAGTGTTACAGACAAATCATATGTTACTTGAAAATCTCTTATCTGGAAAACTGCCCCATTCTTATGGTGGCAAGGTTCATTTCCCAAAACCCAACACAATTTAGGCTTATCAGCCAATAAGTTTTGGTGACATATGTCAAAGGTGCAGTCCCACAGTGGCTTGAGCTGATTGAAAGCCGGGCTGCCCTTGCTAAGTTGGTATTCATTCCCTCTGCCTTAGGCCACACTGACCTGCCCAAATGCCCACACAAAGGAGTAGTTCAGGGAACCACCCCCCCATTAAATGCGTGTGGTGGAGTTGTTTTCAGCAAGTCTTCTACCTGTGGCAACTTGCTCTGCCGTTTCTCAGCCATGCTGCTATGGCAAGGATGACTGGGACAAGGACAGGAGTGGGGATGAAGCCTGGACCAAGATAATGTAGACTTAAATTGGTTTATACTGCAGTGGAACTGTAGGCTTGTGCAAATGGAGTGACACTGGTTTATAGCCATTGAGAACATGGCCTGTAATATTTAAGTAAAAAATCTTACCTGCTACCTTTTCAGAAAGCATTCACTCAGTATTCAGTGTGAACTGCTACAGAATTGGGATTGTCCAAGTTAATGGAATGAGTTGTGACACGGTTCCTAAAAAAAACCCTTTTAATGGAATCTTTTCCCTGGTTCATCTCTCTGTTACCCCTTTTTCGTCTGAGTGGAAAGTTCACATTATACCATGACAAGAGAGCACTAGCAAAAGGCAAGAGAGAGCCCACTTCATGTACTGATTTGGAAGTTCCCTAAAGTGAAAAACGATATTCTTGAGGAAGAAGATTCCACAACGCCTTAAGGTACAGTACATTTGCTAAAAATGACGCCTAAGCATCTTTTTTTACTATCTATAATACTTTCAGCATAGTAAGATTACAGACACACTAGTAAGGATTTGCTGGGAGCTATAACAGTCAAATCTTTCCATAAATTACCAGCACAAAAAGGGAGCCTTTTACTAGAAATTGATTTAACACTAACAAAATTGTGCTTATCTTAATGACTTAATTTGGTGTTCAAGTGTATATCATATACATTTCCTTGGGGCTTTAAATAGAATCTAAAAATACTTGTAATGGATATTTAAAGTAAATAGACTCTCTCCGATAGTATGGAAACATTAGATCTATGTCTGAATTAATGCAATGGATATTTGAACAGATGAAGTGGAAATTTCAATGGAAATACAGAATGGACTTTTCAATACAGGAGCATGTTAATTACATTCCAGGACTTGATTTATGGGTTCTTTTATTAATGTATTTCAAAAAAGAGGCTATAAAATTGGAAGGTCATGAAGAATTGCTGACATCACTTATTATGATTATTTGCTGTCTTGGACACTTTTATTGATGCCTTAATGCTCAGTGGCGTTAAGCTACCTACCATGCTGAAGACAAAAGACGATTGCTCCAGTTATTTTCAATGGCTCTATATTCCTTAACTGTAGAGCGGTGGTGGCTTTTTTTTTTTCAGCAGAAATGGATCTTCTTTAAAGCTATTGAGTATTTGTGATGATACAAGATTTTAACATAAATTGAATACTTTATTAAGAATTAATCTCGAAGTCCTAAAATTAATTAAAAAGTCAGCTTGGGGAAGGTCAGACGGACCTGTTTTTTGTTGGGAGTGACTTCAAGTATGAAGTCTGTTCAGGTGATGATGGTGATACCTGAGTAATCAAAATCAGTAATAAACCAGCCCTTCAGTCATGAAGAAGGAAAACTACATTTCCCGAAGGTGGAACATTCTGTGAACGCTGAATACTAAATATTGGTGAATACTAAAACTGCCACATGACTCAGTATAAATCAGATGCACGTTCAGCAATAATATTTTCCTTGCTATTCCAAACAAATTCTGTTTACAGATAACATTTACAATCTGATTGCAGATTAAATTTAATTCTTATTATTCTTTTTATTGCAACTGTCCCCAGTTTCTCTAGATAGGTTTACTTTGCTGTAACCAGATCTATCAACCAGAGACTGTACTGTTGTGAGCAAATGCACACTGGTGTCAATAAACTCTCGGTATTGCAGAGATTTCACCAAAAAAATGATAATATATTAGAGGATCTTTTCTCCTAAAAATAAAAAGATACTCCAGAAGTTAACATCTATGGCATCCATAGGGAATGCAGAAGATAGCCGCTGCTGAAGAACAGTGCTGGAGTCTTTTTAATTCAATATTCTGAAGAAAAAGAAAAATCATCTGACTTCTTAACATTATAAGCTGTCCTTAGACAAATGTTTTATTGAGCGCAGCCAAATCCTGTTAATCCACGTTACCTATACTTCTAGGAACGCCCAAACTACCTTGTAGTGTGCACTGATGTTTTATTCTGTAACATGAATACATGTTATGAATACAAGACTATCATGAATAAAATTCTATCATGAATACAAAACTGTAAACCAATTAAACAGAATCCTGCTCAAAGCAAAGTAGGGCCAAACCAAAAATAACATTTAAATTGAAACACAGAGGAATATATACAAAAATTTTCACTGCCAAAATAAAAATGGAGTAGAAACCTCTAGTTCTCCCATACATAGTACTTTACCTACATATTTCTATTCTCTCCTGCAGTCATTTGAACAGTATGTTTTAATATATTGCAATACTGGTTAGACATTTATTTTAAAAATTAAGAAATGTTTAGGAAATGACACAGTTTAGCCAGTGGCAAATAAGTGAAATTAAAAGTTGGCCTTTTGCCACTGAAAACACAGACATACTCCTAATGTGTTGACTCAAAGCTCATAACATTTCTGGCAAATGAAGCATGAAACATATTGTCAGATATGTAAAGACTGTTACATCCAGAAAACTACACTACAGGAATGCTAAGACTGCAAGTCAAGAGCACATAGAAGTTAAAAACTGCGGGGGTTAAGGCTGCCTAAGTTATATTAATTCAACCCACTTGTACATGTTATGGTGTTCTTTAATTACATGATAATTGCCATACCTATTAAGTGCACAAACGTAGCGTACTTACGAGGGCAAGATCCAACTGTTAGTCCAGCTCTGGCTGGACTACTTCCATCCAGTCAATTGCTGTTCCTCATATGGCCAGATGCTTGGACCTTGCGGGGTCGCCTTGATGACATCCTTCTGGGAGGGGGAGGTGGGAGGCACACGCCTCTCTGCACAGCCAGGCTCAGAGCCAGAAGTCACGGTGCCAACATAACCTGCAAAAAGAAATCCCAAGAGCAGGAGCTAGCCCTGCATCTACAGAGCTTTGGCCACCTGATTTATTGCATGAGTCTGCTTCTTGTGGGAACACTTGATATATTTTTACAGAAGCTGAAAGGTGTCAGTGAATAAAACAGAGGCTTTCAAGAAGAAAAAGGACAGTATTAGTACTACAAGAAGCTGAAAAACACTCCAATATTGAACTGGCCCTTACCTCTGTTTCTGACACAGAGTTCTTCATGCGATGATGATCAAATGCTTTTAATTAACTTTCTCACAGCTGCCTACTGCCAATCCCAGCACGAGCTGTAAGAAATAGAAAGAGAACTTCAGGAAAATCATACTTATTTATGAAGCATTATGGAAGTTCTAGCATTAGGACTGAACTCAAAGACTGGGAATAAATATTTATCCTGTATTTAATACATTGTTTTGAGAAAAAGAATAACCAGCCATGTAGAGGCTGTTGTCTATTCCATAATGACATGAAGGAGGCTGTGGAATAAATGGGCAGCAGTGTTATTAGAGACTGCCACAATGAACATGTACAAAGGGCTGATTTTGAACAACCTTAATTCTGACATTTTTCACTTTTGGGGGAGATTCATTGTTTTTCTGGGTTCTATTTCATGTGTTTTTTTAACATATGGGGAGGAGAAGGGGAAGGAATGTCAGTCCACAACTGCAGGGCTGACAAGAAGGTTGGAAACTTCAGAACTCAGCAAAGATCTCAGCCATCTGAATTGTCCATGGTTGCAGTGGTGGGCTATTACCTACCGTGCAGCCACACATTTTAGCAGTGGTTTTCACAGCAGTGGGTACCATTGCACTACAGAGGGATTCAGGACTGCTGCTTTTCTTCACAGATTTTTGAAGGGAGCAATTTCACTACTGGCTATAGACATGTTCATTTCTGCTTCCCAGCCATCTCCTCCTCCCATCTGCTTTGATGCAGACCCCCAGCTTCTGGTTCTGACCTCTCTCGACAGATGCCTCTTGGTTCCTTGTCTCTCTTTCCCTTTGGACCAGGTTGTTTCTTCCTTTACTGCCAGGATACCCAATGTGAATAGCATGCCCACAGGATAGAAACTGGTTTTCTGTCTTCAGTTCTGAAGTAACTGCATGACAAGACTACCCCAGCCCTTGCAGTGCTCCTAGGGAAGCGTGTGCATATTTCCAGTATTCTCAGCCACAAGCATTTAAAAGCAGGCAGACCGCAACAAATCATGAAACTGCCTTTACAGTCAGAAGACTGTGTTAAAAAAAAAAAAAAAAAGAACTTCTGTTGTTCTTTTTATTAGAATTTTTGGTTGCTGAGGTTTTTTTCAAATCTTTTTTTGAGACTTCAGCATGTACTCACACCACATTTTCAGGCTTTTCATTGTAATAAGGAGTGCTGGAAATCGTTAAAAAAATATTGGCAGCTGAGATTCTCTTAAGCTCAGCAGGACTTCAGAAGCTGTCATTTTAAGAAAAAAAATAGTATGGTGTAAGAGATGGGCTAGAAACAGGAGCAGTGTCAGCTCTGCCCCTTGGCCAGCACGCAGGAGCTGTGTGGGGACAAGGCACACTCAAGGCCCAGAGGTTCCTTAAAGAATTTAGCTGCCAGGCTCCAGCTGACTGTGCTGAGCATGTGGCAATGGGCTTTCCAGAGCTGTCTCCATCAGCTTCCTAATTGCTGCAGATTTTTGTAGGGATAAACCTACTGAATAGATGCCCCTGCTCCAGGCGTCAAGGATGCTGGACTTCCTTCCTGAGGCAGCTGGAAGCATTTTTACATGGACAGCACCATTTTAATCTTATCACTGTTCCTGGAAACGGGTGAACCATTTAAGATGACACTCTCTGGAAGAATTCAGCCTGAAGCAAGCAAACAGCAGGATGTACTTCAGCACAAAAGACTGAAATATAGCAAAGTTCTGAGCAACTCAAAATAGAAACTTACTGGGGAAAAAAAAAATTGGGCAATTAGGCATTGTTACCACTTGTGTTCAGCATGCAGTGAACTTGGAGATTCCAATGAATTTATTCCATATTTAATTTAATATTTGTTTCAACATTTAACTATTTATTGATACCATGTGACAATGTTTATCTATTGCAGTTATATTACTGGATCTAAATATCTGATTTTAATAAAATTATGCATCTAAAAGGATTTGTTCTTTCATATTAATGGACTGTTCTTTTGTTTTAAAACCTGCCTTTAAATGTCATTTAAGCAGGAGGTTATCCCATACTGAAATTCTGAATTATACAAAAATATGTTTCTGAATAAAGGTGCCATTCAGAATTTAATTTTACCATACAAGATTTAGAAATAAATAAATTTTGTATTAGGAAAAGTGATTATTTTTTCTTTGTGGCAGTTTTGGGGCCAAATTCTGCCCTGAACTTTGGAAACTCTACTTTATTTAACATGAGTTGGAAGCTTCTAGCATGGAGAAAAAGGGGCAAGATAGATTTGATAAGCTTCAAATTTACACTTCTTGACTGTTTTCTACTTATTTGTATACAGATCTAAATTCAGTTGGTAAATAGATTTCTTCATAAATTATGGGTATCACAGGTTCACTTGCAACCCAATGTTTGAAAATGCTGGAATCTTTGAAACAGGGTATGATGGGCCAAACCCTACCCTGTTACACTGGAGTAAATCCAAAATAATTCAGTGAAGAAAAAGAACATTAAAAAAAAAAAAAAAAGACCTGGAACTGAGACTTACCCCAATAAATTCACTTCAGAATCATATTAAAGAAAGGCTCAGTAGAGTATCTAGCTGTGAAGGCAATTCAATGAATGCAACCGTAACTCAAATTAGTCAGGAGGACTTAAGAGATGACTGTTGTGGTATTTGTGTCACACTTGCATTATATTCCAAACATGACTTTCTTTTTCTGCTTTGCCTCCAAATCTGCCCCAGGTACAGAATACTTAAACCTTTGTATCCTATAAATCTACAGTTAGAGCTCTCATAAACTGCAAAAATTACATCAGTCTTCCACATACAACTCTTAAAGCTATTAAATGCCTACAGTATGCTGCACACAAGTGATAAAAGTATGTGTGTGTGACACTATGTCTGCTTGGTAGTGGAAAAGGAGAGAGAGATGTTGAAATACCCAATTCTACTATTAAATAATGACTTGCTTATGAGACTCACTGACCTATTAAATACAAACATCTGGTTTAGGTGTTCAGGATCCAAATGAATTACCCACCAAAGACTAACCAGGCATATCAGACCTCAGCCCACTCCCAACAACCAAATCACCCAATATTTCACTTGTGGAAAAAGTTAATGTTTTGTTAAAGGTGGAGCAAGTCACATAAAAGTTGATTTTTCCAGTACTGACAATAAGGCTTTATGATTTGTGTTGCTGTATTCTTCAGTTGTGTTCTGTTGTTATTCTACTAAACCTACCAAACAACTTCAGATTTCTCATGACTGTCCTCAGTCATGCTGTGATCCCATCCTGTCTGATAATTCATGGTAAGGTCTTGTTGGAACTGGGAAAGAATGAACTTCAGAACTGTGGAGAAGGTTTTGTGTTATCGTTTGAATATAAGATACACTTTTGTGTGAGTCAGGATTAAACAAGAACTTGTGCGTAGTGTTGAAAGAGCCGTGGCAAGTGGTAGTGCCAAAGATTTTAGTGATACTAATCTGTGACATGATTACTTATAATTATTCTGTTTTTGTGATCCTAATGGTCATGGGTCAGGGTTGGTTCACCACTTATTTGGCTTGTGGCCGTGCCACTTGAGTTTCAGTGTTGTTCTGGGAGAGCACTGTTCAAATCTCCATGCCGGCTGATGGCTGCAGAGGAAGAAGTATCAGTGTGCCTCCCTTGGCTCTTACCTTGTTTCATATCTATTCTCAACACATTGTTTTCTCCCTGCTCTACGGCGGATTCACTGAGAGACAATTAGCCTTGCCTCTGGAAAGGCAGAAATCAGACCATTGGCTTTGTATTGCCGAGAACAAAGAAGGAAGTGTGCCACCGCTGGGTGTTTGGCACTTCATGAAAAGATGTTTTCTCAGGAGGGTGCGTTGAGCCTGCCTCCATGGCAGGAGAAAAGCTGCGTCTGTGTGCAAACCAGGTGGCTGCAATTCCTGTCTAGCCGTGCTCAGGTCTCATTTATCTAGTAAGGCATCTGCATCTCCTATGGTCCCAGGTCCTTTAACCCAGGGGGAGAGACTGGATTGTTCTAGTTGGAGTAAATGAGCTGGCTGCAGAAGTAGTCATAGCAAAGCTCCTGCCTCCAGCAGGTGAGCTGAATGGCTTTTTCCAACAGGAGCAGCAGTTGGACCCTGGCACTACCTGCAGAATAACATCTGGTAGGAGGCTGGCAGAGAGCAGTGGGAGGAGTTGGCTCTGTGGGCTGTAAACCTTGGATGCCTTCTTACCCAAATTTTGTTATGTTCTCCTGTTAGTGAGCCAAGCGTTGCTGATAGAGTAAGGAATATGTTGTCTCACAGAAAAATGAACACTGGAGGGAAATTTTCATCCATGATGTTAACACAGCTAAGCTCTCTTTTGCCCTGGTGAAGGAATGCAGAGCTGTGTGTTAGGATGGGGAATAGAGAACAGGTGGAAATATACTTTAGCAAATGCATGACATCTGCCTTCTTACATATTCTCTAAGTGAGAGGTGCCGTGCTAATGGCTGTACATAATTTTCTTCCTCTTCCCCCCCCGCCATTCCACTCCTTATTTTTCATCTGCTGGCAATGCTTTGCAAAGACGGTCTCTGCGCTCACTCGTCTATAGATGAACTACTTGCAGAAAAGTGCATGCAAAAAAACAGTGTTTAAAAAAGTCATTAATTGTCGATACCTTGCTATTAACTAATCCCATCTTCTGTTTGTGTGTTTTATTCAATATATTTCTGATATTTTAGATGGTTGGCATACTGGAGCAGGAACTGCATTTTACTATGTTTTTTTGAAACTATGCCGAAATTGCAAAGAAAACAGTTTACATGGAGCAGGAGCCATGAAAAGAAATTATTTCAGAAAGAGGGATCGCACTGTACTTCTTTTGGGACCTTAAGTGACTTTCCTGGTACTAAATCGACCAAATCTAGGCTGTACTGCAAAATTTAGCATAAACATATGATCACTTGTGTTAAGTGGAGCCATAGTTACGAAAGTTTTAAACTCATTGCAATCAATCGTCATCAGTGGCTATGCAAAAATAACTGTATTTACAGACAGGAAAACTTCTCAGATAAACACATTAATAAATGTTTAACATTTCCTGTTGATGCTGTTCCTGTTTATCTGTTACTCTTCAAACAGGTTAACTTGAAAATGCTAATAGGTGCCATCAAATGCCACACACAGTCCCCCAAACATAGATTTGTAAGGCTAAGCTGGCTTAGTAAACTGATTTAATAACTTATATTTAAATATACTTAAGGACAATGCAATAAACCTAAACAATTCACATACTAGAGCTGTTTGTCCTCCATGAATCTGTTTTCAATAGCTGACTGTTGTTTAACCAACATAAACAACTCTCTTATTAAATCATGTATAATTTTTGGAACTTGGGTTAAAGCGTTCCCACAATATATGGTGCAGATGTTATGAAGTTGTAAAATCTGCAAAATACCCTGTTTTAAAGCTGGGTATTTTAGGATTAGGAACAAGACGGGTAAACTGAATGAATGTCAAACACACTACAAATTGTGAAAACATTAGGCAACAGCTTTTTGCCTGGTTTGCCTTTGTGGTGAGGGTAACAAGTACTGGGACAACCGGGAATGTGCTTGATCACAGAACATAACCTGCCATAGAATTTTGAAATATTATGGATTAAGGCCCAACACTGGATTGGGTCCAACATACAAATTCGTTCCACAAAATCATTGTTCTGTGGGTACTACCAATTGTTAGGTATCATCAGCATTTCTTCTTAACTGACAGAGATCCCCCAGTGTTCACATGCCCAGAGCTACCCCAGTCCCTGCACCTGCTTCTTCCCTTTCTTGAGTGGGATTCAGGACATAAGAGGACCGGAGGCTTTAAAAGCGAGATTTTACCTCATGTCTTCTGGCTGTGGCTCCACAGACAAAGCTGGCATAAACAGTCTTTGCTCTCCCTTTCTTCAACCAATTGTGCTCCCCCTGCACTGCCCTCCCAGCTCCCTTTCTGTCTCCCCGTTTTGCTGCGTGGCAAAGAGAAGGCCGTTCATTACTGCACTGAAATCTTCAGAAGGATTTTACCGCCCCTCGTAAGTATGGTCAACCAGCCTTACAGTAGCAAGAGCGGAGAACTTCTCTTTCTTAATTTCGACCTGACTGATCCTTGTCCACTTGCTTACCTGAGATACCAGCTACAGGATCTAACCCTTTGGGCCACGTTCACACTTTGAGAAACCCTGAATAAGCCAAAAAGAAGGACCATGCTCCCAGCGCCACCAAGTAAGGTTTGAAGATTGTGGTGTGATAATAAATTGAACAGAACAGCCACACATTTCATATTGTGTTCCTGTAGCTGGGCACTATGGAGGTGCCATGCAATTCATCACTGGTGCTGGCACACCTCCTAGAACTGTACGGTAGTTTCAGTTATGTTTGGAATATGATTGCTTGTAAAACTACCTTTGAAAATATTGACTGAGAGGGAACAGTGAAATAGTGTTTACGAACTGTGGGTGTCAGGGAGCACTAGTGTTGTGGTTTAACCCCAGATGGCAGCTAGAACCACACAGAGACTCACCAGCACCACCCCCCTCCGCTTCCATCCCCAATTTGGATGGGAGAGACAATCGGAAGAGTAAAAGTAAGGAAAACTCACGGGTTGAGATAAAGACAGTTTAATAAGTAAGGCAAAAGCTGCGCACACAAGCAAAGCAAAACAAGGGATTCATTCACTGCTTCCCATTGGCAGGCAGGTATTTAGCCATTCCCAGGAAGGCAGGGCTCCATCATACATAACGTTTACTTGGGAAGACAAACGCCATCACTCTGAACGTCCTCCCCTTCCTCCTTCTTTCCCCATCTTTATCTACTGAGCATGACATCATATGGTATGAACATCCCTTTGGTCAGTTGGGGTCAGCTGTCCCGGCTGTGTCCCCTCCTGACCTCTTGTGCACCCCCAGCCTGCCCACTGGCGGGGTGGTGCGAGGAGCAGAAAAGGCCTTGACTGCCCAGCAACAACAAAAAGCACCAGTGCGCTATCAAAAGTGCGCTATCATCCCAAATCCAAAACCACAGCACTATACCAGCTGCTAGTAAAAAAGTTAACTCTATCCCAGCTGGATCCACAACAGCTAGCTCTGAGGGGCGTGAATACTCATCACCTTGATGTCATGCCAGCTTTGAAACCTGGTGATTGCTTGTAAGATGCCATTTGGGGGTACAGGAACATTTCAGTGCCTGACCCAACATTTCCTTAGAAGCTGCTGAGGGGCGTTACAATCTCATAGCCCATGTAGCGAGGGAGGAACTTACGGAACTCCAGTGGAAATGGTGGCCTGAGCAAGAGACTTGGTCAATGAAAAAAGATGTGAGGTGCTGCAGTAGCATCTAAAACCAAGTGATTTTGGTTTTCAGTTTAAACACTTCACTATTTTGATAAATCATTAGGAAAACCCAAAACCTTAATTAGAATGTGTCTTTTTTTTTCCCTGAGCACGCATGGGTATACCACATGTGGATTAAAGTGAAAAGAAGAAACCCTGTGAGCCATGTGAGCCCTTCACTTTACAAATGCCAAGTTACAGAAAGACAAAATTAGAACATCCAATTCACCCTAATTTTGTCTCGCACGTGCCATGCAGTAACAGTTGGATTTGGACTGTAGAATTTCAGTGTCTGTGGGACAGCCTGGCACGTCTGTGTAAACTGCTGGTAAGGGCACATCTGTGCGAGGGTGTTACCTGTGAGTTTGAGAGCTGGAGCGCGGGTGCACACTCCTGCTACATGACCAGGGCTTGGATTTCTCTCTGATGACTGAAATATCTGAAACTGCCAGAACATTTCAGCCACACACAAATTTTGCTAACTCTTGCCTTTGTCAGCCACCAGTTCTGCCTAGCTGTTATACTAGCATCTTCCAAAGATGCCCCAGATAAAATGAGTGGGAGTAGCTGCTCGTGGTGAAGCAACACCCACCCTTCCTCCCTCTCCCACCTGCCAGCCTTTGCCCGGTCTCTCTCAACTTCCCCATCCCCTGACATGCATTCCTAAATTTTTCCTTCTGTCACTCAGGCAGGCACTTAGAACAAGTTTCTTCCTCTTTTCTGCTTACTCTATCAAGTGGATTTAGTGTGCATGAGGACTTCTGAGAAGTATTTTATATATGTGGTCACATTTACTCCTGCCAGCTGCAACCAAAAGTTTTGAAATACCACCACCACCGTTCTCTCAAATCTCATGCTTCAGAGAAACTTGTTGAGAATTGCGTGAAGAGTGGCTATTTCCCATTGTGCTCCATGACAGTAAAGCCAAATGCCCCCAGGGAGAAGGATGACCTCCTAACTGGTTAGGAGAAGGAGACAAGAGAATCCCATTAAGAACAAAGGGTTATTTGCAAAAACACAGCTCACTGAGGTCAACTGGGAAAGAATAAGGGGAGATGGCAGCCATGTTGAAAGGGGACTTCACAAGGTTTTGTGAAATGTCTCTGCTGATGAACTTTGTTATGCAGCTTGTTTGGTGATGAAAATTAACACAAAAATGTCAAGAAATAGCTATTTTTTTCCTTTTTTCAAGAACTGAAGATAATTCAAGGGGTTTTTTTGCACCCTTTCTTTTTTTTTTTTTTTTTTTAACAAATGTGGTGTCTCTGATGAGTCCCTGCTTGTGAGTGAAATTATGCCTGGGTCTCCAAACTGCCTTGAGAGTGTGTCTTGCAAATAGCACGCACTGTACATCTAAACCTAAAAAGCGTGTTTGATTCCAAGTAATGCATCTGTCTCAAATAAAACAAAGCGAAACAAAGGACTGCATCCTGAGACCCTGAGAGACAGTGAATAAATTAATTTGGGGGAAAAAAGAAAAAAGATGCAAAGGCATGGACGTATGCTTTCATTTTTTATGTTATAACTTTAAAGAACTGATCAGAATATAAAACCCAATAAGTTTATTTGTTGTTGTTTTTTTTTTCTTTTATAGTGGAAATGGTGCTTTATTTATAGGCCTGACACTAACTGTTACTAGATCCTAGTGTTCCTTCTCAAAATTAATACCTATAATTAACTGACATTGGAGAGAATAAATTCCAGGCTCTTGCCCACATACTGTATTTGTACATCTTCTTTACTTATTAATCTTTGTGTTTTGACCTACGTAATTTTTCTCTAGATGTCTAGACAAATTTAACTTTAGCAAATTAAAACTTGAAATTACATTTATTTCTGTTAAACAAATATGTAGCTTTGAGAACATAACTAAATATGTTATGAATTATAACTGCAGTGCACTAAGTCACATACTTGCTTGACAGGAATAAATGTTGGCTGGAATCAAATTGTAGAATTCAAAGTGTACGGCTTTAAAAATAACTAATTAAAAACCTAGAATATTTATTTGGGATGTACTAAACCAGGATAAAAGGAAGCGCATCTTTGGTGTAATTGTGTTAGCTTTCACACACATTCAATTACGATTTTCAGACAGAGGAGAAGAAATCAGGAATACTGTTAAAAAGCATCTGCTAAGCAGATACTTGTGAAAGACTGTGAATCATTACTGTGTACAGTACATAGCTTTAAAGGAAGATTTTTGATGCATTAAATGTTGATCCATGTAATCCTAGTTACCCTTGCTTGTCTTAGCTGTTTATTTCTAGCTACAAGGTCATTCAGCTCTTGTCTGTATCTCACATTGAGTTTTACATCAGAGCCATGAAACGTTAATTTCATTTCAGCTGCATGATTTTAAAAAAAATATCCCTAAAAAATACAGATGCAAAGTATTTTGGATTTTAGAAAAATCTTAGCAATTTTGGAAAAAATCTTTATAATTTTCCTGCCTGAGATCTTGCTTCCCATGGTACGGATTATGACTTGGCTTTCAGGACCGTTGTCATTTAATTGTGTTGTTTTAAGTCCGATATTGAGATAAATTTGGAGCTTTTCCCGCTTACTTCACTGAGAAATAATCAGTTCCTTGTCGAAACAGTTTTTTGCCCTGAACATTCTAACTTTCTCATGTGATAATTTCAAAATAAATTCTTAATGTTAAGCTAGATTGATAACAAATTGATATCAAACCTGTGGTCTTACCCAACCAGTGAGCTAATACAGCACTCAGCATTTTTGTTTGTTCCTGAAAACAGAAGTTATACCAATATTGAAGGAGGTATTTTGTTTTTCCTGTTACTTTTAGCTCCAGAAATTTAAACTGTAATCCTGAAAGCTGCATGTGCTCTACATCTGCATGATGCAATTACCTTCATTGGGAGCACTCACTTCTTTATCTAAACAGCTCCCCAAGTGTGTTTGCAAGATTGGAGTCTTAGAATATTTTGATTTTAAACAATACAATACCATCAGTTTGTAATGGTGGCTTGGTGCTGTCATTCATTCAGAAAAATGGAATCTAAATTGTTTCAGCAAGGACTAATCTTTCTCTTCAATGAGAACCATGGTTTTGGCTTTTTGTTGTGCACAGTGTTGTTTTAGAAGAGCGCTTGGTCACTTTGTGAGAAAGATTATATGTCATATTGCCTGTGATAGCAGTGGACTCAGTTTGATGGCTTTGGAGATCCCTTCCAGTCTTGTGCTTTGATATGAATCCAGCCAGTATTACTGTTGCTGTTTGGATGGGGATATTTTTTTTTTTGTTTTTATGCCCAAAATTTTAGTTGAAATACTGCCCTGCACAGCAGCACGTGCGTTACACTTAAAATGTAGGCTGATGGGAATTCTACGAAAGTAACCTGCTAAAAAAGATATTCTGTGATTACAAATTTACTGGTGTATTCCCGCAGTGGCAAATAGAGAACACGACTGTATCCGCTGCTTTTTTTCCCTTCTAGGTTATCCTCTTTTAACAGTGTACCCTGTAGGTGTTCATGTTAGCTGGTATTTCCTTTCAGCGTCTCCAGTAAGTTATCCTTTCATTGTGGGTAAGTAAGAGTTTGCAAAACTTTGCACCCTTATTCTTAAATTAAATACTGACAAGGAATGGAAGTGTAAAGCATGCTAATAAGCAAGACCTCCCTGTGGGAACCTGTGATAGAAGACTGTTTCACATTGAGAGGCAGACAGCGCTGTTGACACAGGCTGTCAAAAAGGCTTCATGTCTTTGAAAGAAAATCTTAATCTTCTTTATTCATGTGTGAACAGGTCCAGGCCTTCATCCCGTAGCTCATACGCATTGACTGTTTAAACTGTGGGTTGCTAGGCTTTGGGTAGGGTTTGTTTGCTTGTGTCTACATTGTACGAATGGATGAGGACTGAAAATTAAAATCTGTCTGACACAGAGCACTGCTTTTCTGTCTCTGTTTGAAGAGACATGGCAACCCAGGGTGAAATGAAAAGGAATTTTATTGAGCGCAAAAACCGCTCAGTGTTTAAATGTTGGACGCAGGAACTGAATGGTCAATTTGGGAGGCTTGTAGGTTGTTTATAGACATTGGGATGGCTGTCAATCACAGTACAATGGTGAAATTTGTGTCGGAAAAAAAGTGCTTTTTAGTGGCTGAACTCCTGTTTCCTGTTAAAATGCTCACATCAACAAACAAAAAGAGGTTTTGTCTGAAGTTTACAAGCAAGAAAATTTCAGAATAACAGAGATGCTGCTACTGTTGTGGCATCTTTTGATCATTGCGGCACTGACTATTTAACATTTAAAACCAAATTTTACAGGGAAAGATCCTTTTGCTCTGTGGATCAGATTCTGCTCTACTTCTGTGGCTTATAAATCAGGAATAGGTCAATTAAATGAATGGAATTGTGTTACTGAAAAGCAGTGTGACAGTGAACTCTAAGACTTTGCATATGCCTGTGCTATTAAATACTTTACTTAGATCCGTTTTATATGTTATTCATATGTTTATAAATCAATAGCAAGGAGAAGCAGAAGATAAATAGCACCTATAAAAAAGTAATCTCTTTCAGCACTTGTTAATAACAAGTAGAGGAAAGGGGCTTATTTCAGAAGCAATATTCCCCTTTCCAGTTATTGTTAAAGCTAATTGGCAGCATTTTGCTACTTCATTTTACAGAAGTTTATATTATCTCAGCTATAAAATTTAGTACTGAAACTTGGCCAAATGTCAAACTTGCCCCTATAGGCTTTGGAACAATTAAAAAAAAAAAAAAAAGAGGGAACGGAGGGGAAATAGAAATAAGCCTGTTTTAACAGAATAGAATTTAAAATGTTAAAGCTGTTGGCGTTTTCTGGATTTATAACATGAAAAAGCATGTTTTACAGAACACTGGCTGAGAATTCATCCCTCAAAATCTGATATAAAATGTGTTTTTTGGTCCCCTGCAGGATTCGTAGGAGGGAAGAAAAAGAAAACAGTTTCTCCCATTGTTTTCCTTTCACCTCAGGTCATTGCAGCCCCCCAACCCTAGATCTTTGTGCTCCAATAGTGGGGGAAGCAGAGAAGTTCAAATGGAGCAAGGCACGGCAGAACTATCATCCAAGTGATAGATCATATTAAGTTCTTCCCAACCTTATGAGCATTCAGCCCTTATATTTTCCATAAGCACTGGGGGTTTGCAGAGTGTGGTAGGAGCTCTCACGCAGTTTTCAGGTTCTGAGCGACAAGGCTCTTCCTTTATGTTCACCTTCATATTTTCACTAGTTTCCTCAATGTACATATGTGTGTTCACACTACTTTTCATGTGTTTCTGAGGTTTTCCATTGGCGTGTGCAGTAATAGATTACTTGCCGTTTTATACGGCAGAGGTGTGTGTATACTTAATTCCGGAATAACCACCACCTCCAGTGCTATCAAATATGGTAGCTCTTGCCAAGATCAACTGCTTCTTACTCCCCCCCCCTTAAAAATCAGGCTTAAAAATCCACAATATAGATAATGACTGAAGTGTTCATGATGAGGAACTCTCCTGTGTAATTTTTAAATGAAAGGGCATATGTGAGGGAAGACTCTCAAAACCAAAAGTTCCTATGACTCTGCAGATCTCTGAAATTTGTTGGCTATTTATCTTTTGGAAACTTTGCTTAATTCCTTTAGCAGCTTAAGTTACAGAGCTCATAAAAAATGCAGAGAGGTAGTCATATCACTGCTTTCCAAACTGGAGTTGCTCTTTTCTGAGATCTGTCTTTGCTTCTTTTAATTTAAATTTAGCATAGTAAACTAGGTACAGCCCTAAATAGTGATTTAGTAATTGTTTATTTACTGCAACTCGCTCTCTTTTCAGATTTTGTTGTCTTTACAGGCCTGAGATAAACCAATGGGAATAAGTGAAAAGCTGAAGAATACTTTAATTTACATTTGGAGGGAAAATGAATTTTTTTTAGACCCTGTATATAGCACTCGACCTGCTCAGTGGAGAGTAGAGGCAGGTCATTTTCTCTTCTCACGCATCCCACATTGCTCACTGCAAAAGAGTTTTCCCTCTGCGTTCCATTTAGCCATGGATGCCTGGGCGAGATGCTGTTGGGTTTTCCAAGCAGCGCACTTCTGTTCTTGCCCCTGTACTGCCACCCTGGGCAGCATTGGGTGATTTGTATCACTTAGCTGTATGTCATTTTTCCTTCTTCTGTAAAATGGGAGCATTGATAAGGGATCTTCATAAAAGTAATGATGGAAATTGATTTTATGAAGAGCATAGTTGCTGTTGTTTATTGCTACTCATAAGTCTCATCTGAGTAAAGTCTTCTAATTTCTTTATAGTTCCCTTCACCAAACGTCCACACAGCTTGTATTGCTTCCTCCCTGCCTGCCTAAGAGGTGAATATGTCTTTTCTTGCAGAAAACTAGAACACTTGTGTTTGTGCATTCACTCATCATCTTCCACGTTAACTCTTCTAATGTCCTACTACTTATTATTCTTTTTCTAATCTCTTTGAAGTGTAGCAAGGTGGTAATATATATTATTCTTGCATGATCGATACATTATTCTCATTTATTACCAAGCCACTTCCCCCTGGCGTGCTTTATCTTCTACTGTCCAAGATTTGCTGTCTTTGCTGTCAGTAATGCCAAAGGCAGAGCTTTCTTAATATGCTCACCCTATTCCCATCCTATCGATTTCTTCCTCTCTGCCATGAGCTGCTTTTGAAGTCTTGATTTGCCAAGGTCTTCCCATGCTAAAATGCCTCCTAAAGACTGACTTACTCTGTAAGTATTGTAAAAGCAAACAATTTTGCCTACTCTTCTTCCCTGGTGTCCTTTAGTCTTTGCTCTGCAATGTAGGGTCCTTGGGGGCAGGGACTGGGTTGGATTCTCTTGATGGTGACAAGTACTTTTTATTTTTTGGGACATTATAGCTGACATAGAAGGGCTGCTGCAAGCTCGGCAGATAGCTGGGAACTGTATGCTGCATAAGGTGGTCGAACAACAAACTACATCTTTCAGGCAGCAAGTGTTCCTCCCCCTCCCCCCTTCCTCCAGGCTTTATTCTGGAGGTCTAAGTTTATAACAAAAGAAACAAAAAGGTTTTTATATAAATGGAAAAGCAAATGGAGCCCAGCTCATGTTACAACTCAGCCTTCTGACAGCCAGGAATGGAGATCTGCCCTACTTAGAGGCCTCTCTTTGCTCTGAACTGCAAGGGAGCTTTTAATATTCCCTCGCTTGCTCTGAGTGCTCCCTGATTAGACCTTCAGCTCTGGCTCTGTATTAGCCCAAACTGTACATTTGGCAAAGGTTGCTGCAAAAGTTTTGTCTATACAGTAACTGCAACAGTGGAGCCATTATCCACTGCCTCGTCGCTATCAGGGTATAAATAAGAAGCAGGGTATATATGCACAGTGTTGTGATTGCTCAGAAAGCTCCACTGTGTTGCAAATCCTTTAAAATAATACACTGAGAAAGTATTTTGATTTTCCCTTAGTCATAAAAGCCATTTTTATGACTATAAATAGTCATTTTTAATATGCCTGATTAAATTAAGTCAGGGAGATAAATGTGTGTTGTTTTTTCTTTTTCTTTAGAGATTGATGGAAACTGCCCAACACTTTTGGTGTTGGTATTTAAATATGTTTAAATTTAAGAGGGTGCTTTAAGTTAATAAAGCAGGTGCCAGAATGCCTTAGCAAGGAGAAGGCTAAATCCAAACTTCTTACTCAGATGCCTAATTTTAGGCAAGGCAGTGGCTGTAGGATTAAATATCTTTTATTAGACTAACTATTTAGAAAAAGCTGACATGGGAACACAAATCATTCTCTTGTTGTGCACTTGAAATTTTGGGGAAATCATTCACACTTTATGAGGTGCTCTGTGCTGAAATTAAACCACACTTTATACTTGATTTCTTGGTGTGCAGACTTACTGCAAGCCATGTAACAAAGGTGGAATACCATTTTAAGAGGCAAATGCCTGGAGAAGCTGCAAAATGTGGTGAAACCCGTATTGAGAGCCACAGATTGCTGCCAGGCTTTGAGGTTGAATCGCTGTAGTTTCCTGTTAAGATGATTCGTAAGTGACAAAATGTTTTCCTACTTTTAATTCTTTTCTTCCTTTAAAATGAGAGCTTCCTCAAGTTTATGGTCTGTAAAATAATAAAGATTTTGGAGGGTGGGGGAAAAGAACAAGATTATGCTGTGGCCCCAAAACAAAATGGATAGTGTGGTCACTGGCAGGAACAATTTGAATCGGATATATTTTATGGAAAAAATCACTATCTGGCTTCCTGTAGGATTATCTCAGTACATAAAAATGACTAAAGGGAATAAGAAACTTGGGCAAGACTATTCAAAGTAATGCAAACATGGCATACAGAGCATCCCACAACTCCTTTCTGTGCAAGACATCATCCAATGTCATCATCTCTTTTCTTAACTTTTTTGGCCCTTTGTTATGCTTTCTGCTTTTGCAGGAGAGGGACGCATGAGGAGATTTCAGGGATATTATTTTCTCTAGTTTTATAAAGGGACCAGATAACAAAACAGAACTCAGATGACCTTTAGAGCTGCGGGTGACCCTGTTTGATGAATGCTGGGCACTCGTATTGTGATGTGTCCTTTCCACTTACAGCCCATAAACTCGAAAATCCCAAAGTGCGTAGCTGCAAACCTGTGCTGGTGAAGAAACAGATGGGCGTAAATCATTGATATTTGGAGCCAACCATTTTCACGATGCCAACTTTCATGCATTGTAAAAATGGCTAATTGCTTTTCTTTCCTAACTGCCTTTCACTCGCTGAGATGCCATTAGCCTTTAGCTCTTTGTTTTTATATACCCGGCTATTTTGTTTGAGCTCCGCACTCTATACCCCTGCTTCTGTTTCTCAGGATGTTAGACAGTGAATTATCTATTCATTTCAGACATCCCTCCCAATTTTGAGAATGAATGCAAAAGGGAAGGTAGATAAGCACTTTGTTTCTCTTCTAATTTAAAATCTACTAAAAAAAGATTACGCGTGGGTTAGTGTGTGTGGGAGATCCTTCAGTTTCTGCTAACAGTAGAAAGATTTATGGGGAGAAAGACTTCTTTAGATGACTCTTGCCGTCTCATGAGAAATATATATGCGGTTTTACAGATCTACCTAATTTTTATGCCTGTACACTCCTCCTTAAAAGGATTGCCAGCTTTGTCAAACAGTGAGGTTCGGGTACCGTTAGCTTTTCCTTCTCCTGGAAAGAATACATTGACTTTGACTGGTTTGCCCTTTGTCAGCCGGGTCTTTAGGACTCTGAATCTCATCCTAAAGTCTGCTCTGTAGACGGCAAAGTAGAAAATGAGTGTTCATTGCCTGAGCACTGCATTGCTTTAGCTAAAACTGAGAAGACTTCATTCTATATTGTAATAGGTCTGGCAAAAGGAAGCCAAGAGCCTCACAGGGGGCCAGCAGGGTTTTGGTTCTCAGTCTGAGTTTGCTTCTGAGCTTTTTCTTAATATCACAATGGGCTCTTGCTGTGTACTTCTAATGCCTCAGCAATGAAGTCAGGGTATATTATGCCATCTGTCCAGGAGTCAACACTGCAGGTCAAGCTAATTTAAACTGGCACTTTTCATCTCTGTATGCCTGTATGCATTACATTTAATAGTTTAAGTGAGTGATTGTATCTCCTGACCCTGCAACAAAGGACAAAGCATGTTTGTATTTTTGCATTATCTTTAGTTGTCAGGGATAGGGACATTTGATCCTTTCATGCAAAATATAGTTAAACCAGTGACTGATACTCAACGTTTGTTTTAGGAATGGTTGGGGGGGTTTAAAATTATTTTTCATTCCCCCCTTCTATCTTTTTTTTGAAAGGTAAGTAAGTAGGCAAAATTATATATGGTAAAATTTTGTAAATTTAATCCTGGATTGACAAGTTTAAATGTAAAAATCAAAACTCTTTTTTTGCCTTCACATTGACAGTTAGAAATTTATGGGGGAACTGTTTGCCCTGTGGGAAACAGAAGAGTCAAGTGATGATCATGGGGCAAAATGATGCTCATAAATACTTTGGAAAAGAACCACCTCTACATCACTATTTCTCATTTGAGCTCTTCAAGGAACTTTGAGGACTTAAGTGTAGAGAGGTGATAGATGAATCATCAGAACGGAGATTTGATAAATGAAAAATTATCATAATAGCATAATAGATGTTGTAAAATCCAGGGAAACTTGTCTGAAGATTAGTACTCAGTTCGATTTGTCTGTTATGTTTTTTCTCCTTCTTTCTGCTATTTCTCTGACTTGCTATTTCTCTTGGCCACCATGTTTCCACCATTTCATTTCTCTATCCCCCGAGAAATAGAATCATTGCTGAGGAGGGAAGGGGAAGAAGGACCACACACAAGTATTTATTTCTTAAACACATCTGAAGTTTGGAACAGGAATACTGTTCCTATGATTAGGTTGTCAATAAGTTATTTTCCCTCATTTACAAAAATGTTATACAACTACAATAACATAAATCTATCTCCTGCAGCCGTACTAGCCCAGGGCACCAAAATTATGACTGTTGATCTGAAATTAATTTCAGAACCCACTGAAGTGTATCTATGCAAATTACCTGTGTAGACAGATATATGGATTCTTAGTTTTTGTTGCAATAAAGAATCTTCTTCTTAGACAAAACCTAGTCCTGTCTGATGGCCATGGCCAGCTATTGATCTCCTACCTTTCCATGACGTGAACCTTTTGTCATTTATCAAAACTGCAGCACCTTTCAACACACACATACACAAAAGTCTAAA
>VYZM01023829.1:115295-157866 GCA_013398915.1 Dromas ardeola | reverse complement strand
CTTGGCTCCTATTTCTCTGAAGTCCCACAAAGTCTGGGGAATTTTTCATCTGTTGTGCAGCAGTTTGATTTTATGTCTTCTAAAGCTTATGCAGTAGTAAGATTTTTGTTTCGTGAAGTGTACATGGGAGAGAGTCTAATCTATTGTGTCAAGTACAAACCTAATTTTAGGAGCTATATAGTAGGTGTAGATTTGGACTTCGGTGGTATACCCTCATTTCTCCATCCCCCTATTCCCTTTTGCCTTCTCTCTATTACAGTTGAGGTCTTTTGCCAGAAGCTGGGTATTTTCTGAATCCACAGCCACCACAGGAATGGGAGTTGTACAACAGAGTATTGTCAGGGAGTGCAGGTTATCAAAGTCCTTATTGTCAAGGAATAGTACGAATTGTAAAAGTATCACGAGCACGTGTTTTGCTAGTCAAATGTTGATGTCATAGAACTATCATGTATTGGGGGATAGCTGCAATCTTTTTTAGATAGCTTAATAGAAATCAAAGTTTAATTAACCTGCTGACGTTGCCTCTCCCTACAGATTGTTTCTGTAAGACACAGCTGACCATACCAGTATAGCTGTGTGAATAGGTGCGTTAGGTGTTTTTCCCTGTGTTGAATAAGGCTTCCAAATCATTAAATTCACTTTTAAATTTCTCGCTTAAAATATTTAAAGCAGTGATGGGGGTGGGGAGAGCAATATTTTTAGGGGAATTCTTACAACCCTTTTGATTAATAGTCTTCAAAGGAAGTGGGAGGAGAAAAAAAAGAATGGAAAAATACCACACTAGCCTAAAATTATGATCTTATTCTTTCTTGTCTGGAATGCCTAATGGTTTAAGAACTTGTTTTTTATAACTTGGAGTAAAAACAGAATTTGTAACTCATTTTTAAACTTAAATGAAAACATATTTTGTTTCCTGAGTTATGCAATACTGTTAAACCCTAGTAAAACTTTGTGCTGGCTTTCTACAACCTCATTTGTGTAAACAATGAAAGTGATTTTAAAACAGAAGCCTCTTTCTCAGTATCTCCAAACTCTCACTTCCCATTTTCAACGTAGCAAAATCCATCCTTTTGTTATAAAATTGTAATAACATTGAGCATCTGTCCCGTTATGCTATATTTTAAGCAGCGTTTTCTTTACTTAAAAATAGAAAATCTACACTAACTATGAGTGTAGCTATCGGTGGTTTTGGTTGCTCAGACAAAAGTTTGGGGAGCTAAAGAACATGAACTGGTAAAAAATACTATCTTTAGTCAAAATTGCTTAAAGCTTACATCTACGGACTTTGACTTAGAACATGTTTAATGGAAACTCTCCAGAAACACCAAGATAGGCTTCTAATGCATGACAAGGCCATTTCTACTGGAACAAAGCTGCCTTTGTTAGAAGCAGAATACAGACAGTAAAGACAGTCCCTGCTTTTGGGAGCTCATTGGAATGTCTCTAACAAAGAAGAGTTGATCTGAATAATTTGTGCAGCATACAATGTGTTTGTTTATGAAAACGTCTTGTAAGGTGCCTTTAGAAAGTTTAAGTCTTTTATTGTGTCTTTGCCTGTATGTATAATATGGGAGTTCATAACTGATAGATCACAAAATCACGCAAACGGCAACCTGAGTCAGTGAGAGCTGCTGCATTGAAATGAAAGCTGATGGGGATGCCATAGGCCAGTTTATTCAGAAATAAAAGCTTGTGTAGTCTGAGAATACTCCTCAATCAATCTTGCTAGTCAGAAAAACTCTCTCCAGTCTCAATATGTGGTGCAAAAGAGGTCAGTTTCCCAAGAGCCTGTCTTGGGAAAGAGGAGTTACAGGGAAATAAATGAAATATCTTGAAGAACAATTGGTCTGACAGGTCAAAACACCAAATTTATGGGAGAAGCGAAAGCTTTAGCATTTTGTTTCTCTCTCTGCCATTAGGCCAGCAAAAGGCAAGAAGCTTAGGGAATCTCAGAAGGTTAGCATTAGCAGAGAAAGACATGAACAAAAAATATTTTGATAGGTTCTGATTGGTTTTTAAACTCTGTGTCTTGATTTTTGGTAGAGACGCCCATGTGGGTTTGTGAGGCAAGTTAACATCTCTTCTGAATATCTTAATTTAATTTTATATGTGTGAATATATATTAGGAACCAGGTAAGCTTTCTCATAGCACTCTTTTTGTAAATTAGCTTAATGAGGTTTCACCTCTTTCCAACATCCTTTAAATGATGCAGCTTCATCTTTTTCCATAGGAAAATATGTTTGTGTATTGAATCAGTTGACTAGGCATAAAAAACATTACTTTTAGAGAATGCAGGGTTCTGTTGCTTAGTTTCTTGAGAAGATTGTAAAAAACTAACAAACACGCCAAAACCTGCATATAATAAAAAAAAAGTAGGGAAAAAAAAAATAAAAACTGTGAGTAGACCATGGGTGATTGAGGTGAACTGTAACAAAAGAGAATTATTCATAAAGTACAGCTCACTGATTTGATTTCAGTGATATAAGACAGTGATATAAGTCACTAACATTCTTTTTTCCTATTTGGTCTAGACTGATAGTCTGTGTTCTGTGTTTTATCACAGTTCTTGCTGTTAGCAGTTTTTGAAGAAAGCTGAGTAATGTCTTGAGGGCATCCAGCTGAGCACGAGTTACCCTGTTGGATAAGTGACACTGAGGTGTGATCTGGGGGGGAATTTCTCTGCCCTTTCAAAGAAAGTTGTTCATACTGGAAGTTTTGAAGCAGATTAAGTGGCTTTCTTACCAGAAGGGCTGAGTGGTTACGTTGGATATGGTGGACAGAGAAACGGGAACAAGAGGGAGAGAAATCATCTCAAATGATCTGGAAGCGAGATGTGAGGCACCTTGTGGCTCTGTGCAGAAGCTGGTGCCTTGCCCTGGCCCACAGCAGGTGCTGGTGATCTGCAGTGACCATACATGGTGATTGGGTTTTCAACGTGCTGCAGAGCACTGCTAAATCTACCATTTGTGGGTTTTGCCTTTCTCCTAGCCTTGCTGCATAATCTACTCTTACTGCTGTTGGGGCCTTTTTTAATTGTCAGGAGATTCCAGGCATTCCGGAGAACCTATTGCAGAGCAGTGAGTCCAAAATACCTTTTTTTTCCCCTTTAAATTTTAGGTGCCCACAGAACACATTTATGGATTTGCACGATACTGATGACTTGCGAGAGTGCATATCCTTGCGTTTCCTCAGATTGCTTCCTTAATGGTTTGTTCTGATATCAGCACTCATTGCTGAACTCTGTCTTTAATATCTAGGAATTATTTGTTTACGGAGTTCTTGTGGCAGCTGAAAAATCTCTCTCTGGTTGACCTGCACTGTTTCTTTGCAAATGACTAGCAGCATTGGTAAACAATAACTTTAAAATAATAGGTAGTTAGTACTTGCATTCCTGACACAGTGATTGTTCTTTTATAATTTAGCTTCCTTATTGGAGATAAGATTAGATATATGACTTCAATACTGAGGAACAGCAAATCTGAACAGAATCATACTTCCCTCAGCTTTCTTGGGTGAACAGAACTTTTAGAGAAAGAATTATTATTTTTTTGTAATGAGCTTAGAAATTTTTATACATATATATACACATTGTCTAATACTTAATTTAGTAAATACCTAGCAATTGCCTATACAAAAAGTGTTCTTGAAGAAAATACCTAGTTTTCCAGAAAATAAAATAAGCCTTTACCTTCAAATTATTCACTTAAATGTGTTTAAAAGAATACCCCAAACTCGCGGATTTCCAACCATCACCTTCATGGTGTATTTTCATGCCATGTAAATAAGACTAAAGTGTTGTCAGCTGTTGCTTGTTGTAGGAGAAGGACACAACAGGAAGATGACTGGGCAGTGACTCTGCCATGGTGACTGGAGAACGATGACACTGTCTGCTTGTCTGTGCGTGAGCCTGTTCTTCCCACTGCTGCTGCACTGCCCTCCTCGGTAACCTGGACTTTGATCCCTGAGCTTTCCTCTGCCGTAGCTCTGACGTGTCACCTGCAGTCACAGTGGTGACCAAAGCAGGGAAGCACTTTTTTGGCTGCTGCCTATGGAAAAGTTTCTCAGCCCAAGATATTTACTGCTGATAGTGAGCTGTGAGGGTGTTGCTAATGGGGATGGGTTTAACTCTTAAAACAGTTTCTGACAACAGTCAGTGTTTTAATATAGTACTGATTTAGAGTAGTAAAGAGAAGTGAAGTGTTTTTCAGTATGTTCCCTTCTGTCCTGTGTAAAGTCCTGTTCAAGATGTTCATTGCGTTCTCCGCTTCAGATGCCCCTCTGAAGGAACGCCAGCTAATTGTAAAGAAAAGTGAAACTATTCGCAATTTGCTCATCTCTGACTTGTGCAATCCTCTGTGAAATTAAATATAGCTCATGTTAGATTTCACAGTCTGTGCTCAGGCATCCTTATCTTTGCCTTCACACCTGCTTAGAGGTGTTGTAAAAGATCACTTTTGGAGAGGCTGTCTTGAGAATCTTCAATAACACTGTGTATGGCACAGAAAGTGTTGGTGGAGGGCATTTGCAGTTGTGTATCTGTTACTAGTGAATTTAGCCTGAGCCTGAAGTCAGTGATTAAAACCAGATGGGACCAGAAGCCGGAATAAACTTGCCTTACTTCCAGTCTAACAGATTATACAGTATCTTCAAGAAACAGCAACGTAAACATAAGAAATTGTCTTTATGGTTCTTTTTTTCCAATGCTGGATATATGAAATTTAAATATCAGCTGCATAAAATTTGTATTTGTTCAGAAAAATCTTTTGTATCCCAGGGGTCATTTGTGGTGTCATTTAAATGCTGACCATGTAACCATGTTTTTGTTCCTCTCTAGCATCCAGTGTCCATGGTGTTTTACCCAACAGATCTTGAAATGCTTGTCAAGCTTTGCATAGACATAGTTTAATCCCTTTTAAAGAGTATTAGCTGGTGCAGTCTTTTAAGGAGACCTTCAGATCATGTTAATTACTGTGTGTACTTATTTTGCTAATTAAAACAGACACTATGTAGCTGGATCTTGTTTTAAAAAAGAATATATATATATATATATATATATAAAAAAAACATCAAGGCAACTGATTTGCCAATGTTTTCTAGATCCCTGGAACTGCCATCTCATGCTTTGCTCAGAGCAGACCCTTCAGGGGATTGTTTCTGAAAAATTGCATGGTGAAGTAGTACATTAACTATCTTGTTGGGTTTCAGGGTTTTTTATTTGGTAGTGTAGATGTACCCTGTATTTATCAACTCTTTTTACCACGTAATCAAAACATAAATGACCACCATTTGCCAAGATCAAGAGTAGTGGGTGAAGGTCCTCTCGTTAGACTGCAATACTGACTGAAGGATTGAGGGAACCTATTCTTTTGAGTTTTACTCAAGAGTTTCCTAGAATAAATCAGGGTGTTTTTCACCGCATTGTTTTTTTCCCCTAACTTCTCTGAAAGAATATAATTGAAATTTTCTCAAGCATTTGCATGCTAGGGGAGGAAAGAATTGAAGAACAGTCCTGGTCAACCCTCCTCTGTGGTAGGATTGATTTAAACCTCTGTGGTAGGGTTGATTTAAACCTCTGTCGTAGGGTTGCATTCCCCAGAAAAGACAGGGCACAGGCTGCACCTTTAACCCCTTGCTGGTTTTCTGTGTTACTCACTGATTTTCTCTTAAGGCCTTTGCAGTCTCTCCCATGTAATACTGTCTCTGGTTCTTCTTTTTTCTTACCCACAAAATATGATTCTACTTCCTTACCTCACTTGAACTGGACTGACAGCAGATGTCAGGGAATAGTGAGTGGCAATGTGTATATTGCTTAGGAAAAGGTTCAGTGAAAGAAGTGGCAAAGGACCCAAGGCTGTGGGAAGTCAGTTACAATTGCTGTGTCATCTCAACTGCATGATTGTAGGTGTGTATTTCTACTGATTTTTAATTGTAATTGCTGAAGCTTGACAAAATTAGCAGTGTTTGTCAGATGAAAAGTAATTCAATTTCTATTTTAAATTTACAAAAAAGGTATTCTTGAATAGTGGTCTTTACAATCTTGGTGTGTTTTACCTCCCTCTGTAGAGAATTCTGGTAACTTTTTCTTGCCTATCTATGCTTGTAATCAAAACTTCATCTACACGCTGTCCTCTCAGTATTCTTTATGTGTTGTTTTGCTGCCAAAATTATTTTGACAAATTAATTGTCTTTGTGTCCCTTTCTGAAAAATTTAAGACTCTGAAGGTCTGTACTGTCAGTTGTATCTTCCCGGTGGAAATGCAGCACAGATGGTATGTAACTCAGTGTCCCAGATTCTTATGAGGGGAGACTCGCTGTCAGGTCCCCTTGGAACTTCTCCTCTTGTAATTACGTTTCAAAACTCTTCTGCCAGTCCTTGGTCTAGGACTTTGTGTCCAGTTTTTCCCATACTTCTATCATTAAGTACTTTTGGAGATACGTTTTTTTTCTTTTTTCTCCAGCTGAGGTTCCCAACCTAAGAACAGAGACTTCTCTATGTAATTGTCTTCTAATGACCGTTTTTAATGTTAACAGGTATAGCTTCTTTTCTTAAAAGAAAAAAAACCACCACCCAAAACCCAAATCTTCCCTCTCTGGTGACTTAAAATGGTTTGTGTTAACCAGCAACAGACAGTTTTGGCATCAAATAAAAATGCCTCATTTTGAGCTGAAATAGCATTTGGAACAAGGATTTAAACCATATTCTAGATAAATGGCCTTAAAATTGTGAGTTTAACCAAAAGGGTCATAACAGCTCTCTGCTGTAGTGTGTTGTTGTGGGACCAGGATAGTAGAGTTTGTTTATTTGTGTCCTTTATTTTTGGCGTACTGATATAAAAGGTCCGGTTTTGGTGCTAGTGCCATCTGAAGGTTTCCCCCCTTCCTCATTGCTCCCTCAGTTCAGGCAGCTGACAGCCAGACCAGGGGATTGATGTAGTTGAGAAATAACCTACAAAACAAACCTGGTCAGAGTTTTCTTTCTCTCACCTCCCTCACTTTCGTATCAGAGCATTTCCCAGATCTTGCCAAGTGTCAGCCCACAAACAGTTGCAGTGACGTATCAGATGGGGCGTGGTAGGTAAAGGAATGAACAAGTTGGAGAAGAGCTGTGGAAGCTGGCATTGCCGGAACTATGGCATGAAGCTGCCATCTGCCATAATATTTATTTGTATTGACATCCATCCCTATATTATGTAAACATATTCTCTGTTTACAAAAAATAAATCCCGCAGCAGCATTCATCGCTGACTTCTTGGAGCCTCTGGCTTTTCTGCTGTGGCCTAACATCTGCATGAGAGTTATTTATGTGAATATTTGTGTTTAAGTACAGTAGAACAAAAATGCTTAAAAATTTTAAAGCCTTCTGGCTGTAACCCAAAACCTATTTATCCAGTAGGTGTTTATGTGTCCATTCCTGCAGAACATCACTGCCACAGTCATCTGAAACTTGGTGCCCACACAGATCCTCTCAAGCAATCATGCTTTGCCGTTGGGCCTTGCAGGGTTTATTCTAGTCGCAGCTTACAAATCTTTCACTGATTTTTTTTTTTTTTTTTACCGTCCAGATTTAGTGTTGCTGTAGGAAACACAAAGGAGGAGAACTGTATTTTTCTGCATATTTTTTTGGTAGTAAAGTTTAGCAGTTATTCGAACTTGCCTCTCTGCCCTCCTTGTAGAGAGGCTGCTAAGAAATGAAGAAGCAGCCTTTCTTAGTTGAGACTGAGCAATAAGTCTTCAAGAGGTCAGTCTGCTTTCAGAGAGCTGCCATTGCCCATCTTGCGTAAAAAGAATGTGTAGCTTTGAAAAGGCACCAAGTTGTTACTAAGTCTAGAAATATCTGTGTTTAGCAAGGCTGTCATAGTGGGAGGATATATGTATGTTCCCTTGGCTCCTCTCATGTATCATTGGGTCTATGTGCTTTGTTTAAATGAGATTTTAAAGCTATACAATCTTTTATTGGACCTCAAACTCATGAGGTGAAAGCTTGCATTGCAGTGCTGTGCTTTACTTTGGGTATCAAACCCTGCAACTTTCTCCCTAACTTTAAACATGTGCAGTAGTTTGCTGCCCTGGATAACTGCTTCTACAGATGTCTAGGACAGCAGCTGAAGTGCCTGCGATGGCACGAAGAGAAGTCCGACAGCACTCGAAGCTGTGCTGTGCTGCCTCTTGCAGCGCTGTGTCCTCCTGCCCCTTGGCCTTTCCCGTGACAGGCACTGCTGCTCTGCCTTCTGAGCAGGGCTGTAAAACAGCGTAACGTGGTGATTCGTACGCTTGCACTTTGGACCTGCTTTCCTTCCGTTTGGGAATTTAGGCGGTTGCCACCTTGGCACAGGTGCCCTTGTGGGAAAGATTAACCTGGGAGTGTTTGCGGTCTCCCTCTGGCGTGGGGCTGCCAGGAGGCGTGTGGTACCCATGGCGGTGCATGCTGGGCTCTGAGAGGGTGGGGGCAGGAGCCTGACTGGGGAGTTTGTCATTTGAAATAAAATGACAGATGCCAGATTTTCTCAAGGCAAGTTTCCTGGGCACTCTGTAAATCACTGTTATTTCTAGGCTGTGGTGGAGGTTTCACTGGCTGCTACGCTTCCCTTAAGACTAAGCAATGCTTAATTTATGTTTTTGTACGGTTCATATTTTTATATTAACAAAATCTTCTTCCCAAATATCAAGATTGATTAGTTCTCTTGCATACAGTAACACCACCAGTATTTGCTAGTGCTAATGCTTGGTTATTGTGAAGCTGGGGACTGCAGGTGACAACCCAGGTTTGTAGAGCCTGAGGAAGGTTTTGTGTCTGGTCGTTGTCTTACATTCTCCAAGGCCTTTGCTGTGGTTGTTAGTTTGGCTGTTCTATAAAGTGTGTTATATGGGAATAGCCTTATCCCTGTTGTCAGAAGGTTTCACAAAATGATTTAAAAATTCTTTGATTGTGACATGCAAGAGATCATTTTATTCTGTGACAAATGAGTACGTAGGTAGCTTTTCAGACTCAGGCAGCCAGGCAGAAGCACCCTGCTTCTTCACAGTAGTATAAAAAGCACTACTTTGTTCAGCATGGGAAAGGTTTTTAAAACGAAGACTCCTGTTGTGATGTCTTAATAATTTATAAAAAAGATTTACATTTCTAGTGCAACAGAGTGTTCTTTGTGGGTTCATGTGTCAGTGGGTATTAATTGGTTGAATCAAGATTTGTTTTTCTGAAATATGCATACCATTGAACTAGATGCTATGAGCACTTACCCACTATCTCAAGAATCTCTCAGTAACAGAATATATTGACAGGGTTGCCATGGCCTTTTTATTGTTCTGGATTTCTGCCAGAAGACTATGAATACTTGGAAAGGCAAGTGGCTTTTTTTTGCGATTAGTACAGTTCCTTGTGGGTAGGCCTGCTGAAAGTTGTTCCAGTTTGTTGCAGAATGAAGGGACCGGCTGTCAGGGTTTGTTTGGGGTTTTTTTTCTTATTTGGCTTTGTAGTCACTCAGTGGATGTTGGCTAATGAAAAATATTTTTATAGGCTATTATCTTTGTAGTGTTTGGTGTTATAATATAAGTGTATGTATGTATTGTTTTCCGTTATTTAGATTGTGGTAACTCTTGTAACAAACGGATTCATTTCAAACACCTGTGGATGCAGTCCCTCACTTTAATCATGCTCTTTTTCAGCCGTTCTTTTGTTAAAAGCTCTGATTCTGATTCAGCATAAAAATTCTAAGGAAATAAGGCTGTAATTTTTCCCAATTTTCCCATTTTAAATTCTTCATCCTCACCCCCCTATCCTCCCAAAAATTAAAAAAAAAAAAATTGTGATGCAGATGTTAAGCTTCTGTTCCTGATGCGAATATTCAGATTTGGAGAGGCTACTCAGACATTTTTATTACTTTTATCTGAAGTTATCTGAAATTGGTAATTGTTTTTCCAGTTCCCTTATCTCTAAGAGGAGGAAGCTAAATTGTACTTGCTTCCACTCCAGTGGCTTTTTCTGTTACTGGATAGTAATGTGTCGGCAGCAACATCCCTATGAAGCTAAATCTGCATTATAATCTTATAATCTTCTTCATGCCAGATATATAGGTCATTATTATTTCAAAAACATTAAGCAAGAATAATAATAATAATGAACTTGAAGTGATCTACAATCCAGACCGCAGTTCACTTCTACATACAGAATGGCTTTGCTGGTGAGAGATTGCTGTTTTCAGTGACTGTGGCATCTGACAGAGAGGGAAAATAGCACTGTCCAGAGTGGTTAGCAATGGAGAATTATATGAACCTGCAAGGAGGTAAAAAATTAGCCTACTGTAATTTTCCCCTGCTGTAAGCAGTAGGGGTAAAAAAAGTCAGATAAATGCTTGAGAACCTTGATTCTATGACTGCTCCATAACCTGTATACACGACTGTAGTGACATTACAGCTTCCGTCCCTCTCACCAGCCTGGCAATGCTGCTGTGTATTCTGTCACTTTGCAAACAGAATAAAATGATCTCATAGTAACTTCATCAGAAATTTTTTTTCCATCTTAGCTCTCTTGGGTGCTGATCACCCAGGTCTGGTGACCTCTGGTGTTCCACATTTACTTCAGTTTCAGACAGATCTTCCACCAAGTCAGCCCTTTCCCAGTCTCGCTCACCAGAAAAGCTCTGATACCAGTTTTCTTCTCCAGTCACCCTTATGTAAACAATCTGTTTAGGTGTTTTGCAGTACCTCTGACCTTTCTGTATATTCCTTTTATGTGCTGTCATTTGATTCTAAGTGCTTTTTGCTCCTGGTTAATAACTGATTCTGTAAGATAATTGTTTTTCTAACTATGATTTGGCCAACCTAGTTAAAATCTCTTTTACCTGCTGAATTAGAATATTTTTAATGCTGTGCAGTCTAATTTTGGATTATCTTAGTTACCTTGATCTAGGGGTGAAGGGAGTTACTAACTAGATAGTTCGTATGTTTATCTAGGGGTGAAGGGAGGGTAAATGTTGAGAAGAAACGTTGACCAAAATGGTTGATCTTAGGGCATTTATTTTGTGTATGTTTTCATGGCATCCGTGAACATAGAACTTCTATTGATGTTGATGGGAGTTTTGCAACTGTAAAGTGAGACATAGTTTAGGCCTTATAAAGGTGAATTGTGTGGAATAGTTTGTAACATTGTACATGTACCACTGCGCATTTGTGTTTATACAGCTGAATTAACTAGATTTTTTGAGAAAGTGGTGGATATCAGTCATTGATTAAAGCAGTGCCAAGGAGTAGGAAAAAATAGCTTCAGAAAATTGCCTGAGCAAGTATTAGGACGCTGTTCCTGTTAGTAACTACCAGCTTGTTAATGAGCTGCCTAAAGACATAGGAAGACCCTTAACAGGAGCCACCAACTTTATGGAGGGAACCCTTGTTATAGAGACGGGGCAAACTCCAGTGTTGGTGAGATCTGTAGTGTTTGTAGATACTGTGCTATAAAAAGAAAGAAACAGGAAACGAATTAAACCTGCATTTCTAAATTTGGCACGTAGCCTTTAGGAGAGGGGAGTTTTGGAGTATTGCAAATTGGACATTTCTTTTAAACAGCATGAGGGCAAAATAAGGGAAATCAAATGCTGTCTTATGGTGCTGTTTGACTTTAACCAGAAAAGTTCTGGATTTAACAGAAACAAATGCTTTAAATAAATCCTTCTGGTATTAATCAAAAAAAGCCAGTCACACAGCGCAACTAATTTGTAGTTGGTTAAATGGAATGTAATCACTCGATCACTCAGTACTGATCTTTATGACAGAATCTGTCCTAACATTTTAAGGAAAAGGTTTTTATGGTGTGTCTGGTTCACTGGTTGTACATAGTAATTAGCAGATTGGATGCAAAAAAAGACAACCTTTGATTCAAACTCTGCTGCGTGATTTCCAGAGGTAATAATTCTTACAGTACGTGTTGTGGGGGATGGGACCTGGATATGCTGCTTTTCTCTGCCCCTCTCTTTTTTATTTCTTTTTTTTTTTCTTTTTAAAAATCTTCTACTACCCAAGATTTTTGCTGTTCCTTACAATGACTGTGACTGATGATGTCATTGATGAAGCATCAGATAAATTCTAAAAGTGGAAGTTGTAGCCCAGCCTGGACAAACACCTTGTCAGCATGCCATAACATACAGCAGGAAGAAATGCTGTATTTCCTAATTTCCTGAGCAAAGTAAATTGGCAGCGCGCTGAGAAGTTCTCCCAACTATAAACATGTCTGAGTAGAGTAGAAACGAATTCCAGTCGTCTGCAGTTCATGGTGGTCAGCGGTTGAAATCTGACTGTTGTCCATGAGAAATTGTGACTTGGAGTCTTTTTTTCTTTTTTTTTTTCTTCATTGCTTTTCTTCTCCTTCTTGGACCCCAATGAAATTTCAGGCAGTGTCCTGTTTTTCATTAAATGACAATACTGACAAACATCAGTCAGTTCAATCTGCAGTTAATGTGTCAGAACTTTATTAAAAAAAAAAATAATTCAAAACCAAAACAAAAAAACCCACTTGATTCTTCCAGCTGTGTGATTGACTGAGTGAGAATCTGGCAACCACTCAATTCAGGCAGCTTCTTCTAAGCACGCCTGAAAAAATGTCTTAATTTTAGTTAACCCATGTTGTTAAACACTTGTATGATAAGCTTATGTTCATCCTGTTCTCTTCTTACATGTTTGAAGTTTGTGAAGCAAATTATGGACAACATTGGTGGCACCCTTAAAAAATGAAATTCTACAAGGTGACAGATCTCTGAAGAGCCAGTGTTAGTAATGAGAATATGTAATAAAGGGCCAAAATAAAATAAAACGTGTTTCAAAATATTTTAGCTTGATGTGAGGTCATGTGTTCCCAGTATTTCCTTAATTTTTCTGTGCTATACAGGAGTATTAGCTCTATGGAGTTCAGGATTGTTCTAGTGAATTATCTTTTATAAAGGCCACAGGCAAGTCTGGTATCGGAGAGACTTTCAGCAGCTTCTAGATTTTGAAGGATTGAAGTGATGTCAGAGTGTCAGTGTAGGTAATTCTAATGACCTGCAATAGATCTAATGCCAATCTGTGTGAGCTTTTATACCCCAAACAGTAAAATATTTCTAATGAGCATTGTGGAAATAAAGGCTTTGGTTTTCTGGTAAAACCAGCAGTGCAAGGAACAGTGGAAAGCTTTCAGAGGCCAAAGGGACTCAGATATGGAACTGAGGACAAACAATAGGGAAGTTCTTGGAACAGGCATGGTTAGGGGAAAAAGTTGGCTCAGGATTTTGGTTTCTGCTCCCTTTTTCACTTTTTCCAGTCTGTGTTTGGTTTTAATGGTAGATTGAAGTATGTGGTACACAAGCATCTTGTCCAGCTCAGCCTCCTATGTATTTTTTTGTTCTTAGTTTAGCAGTTCACATGTAACTTCATTTCATTGAACATTTCTGGTATTGTACTTTCTTTATTACAAGAGGAAATGTGCTAATGTTGTGCTTGAAGTTGTTTCATTTCTTTTTCAACCCTGTTTCTGGAAATTCTAGTCTAACCAGATCAGTAATGCTGTTTCAGTTTTGGCAGCTAGAGAATAGGAAGTAGCTTTGCCAGCATTGCTTATGCTGAGCTCTGCCAGGTGACACCGCCACCCTTGGTCTTGTATCGTGTAAAGTTTTCCCTTGCCAAAGGAGAGATGATCTCACCCTTTCACAAACCATTCACGTTGTCATTAGTTTAGAAAATTCATGGGTTGTGTCAGGAGAAGTGTAAAATATTGCAAGAGAAAGCCTGCTATTTTTTTGTCAAAATAAGGTTTGTTTGTTTGTTTTTTCCACAGGTTCTTTAAAGAACTAGAAGCAAGACATCAGAACAACATCTTTATTGATGATATTAGTGATATAGTCGAAAAGCATACTTCTTCAACATTTGATCCATATGTAAAGTACTGCACCAATGAAGTCTATCAGCAGCGAACACTGCAGAAATTACTGTAAGAGCTAATTTTAAAATATGGTTGGAAAATCATCCCCTCTGTAGTAAGAGTGAGTAGTAGGCTGTGGTATTTGGTGCAAAACCTATGGCTTCCAACTAAGCATGTACCTACATGCTTAGCTTTCCTTAATGTACAAGTTCCTTTGAAGTAATTGAGAGTGAAAACATGACTGGCTGCATCATCCAATCCTGTTTGTGGTCATGCGTTATGTTCCCTTTCCGCTGATAAGTACAGTTTAATCAGTGTCAAAGACATAGTTTCCTTGTATGTTACATACGAGTCTGTCTGCACTCACGTTCCTGTTGGGAGAACCTGAGGTTTCTAAATGTCAATACTGGTCTTGTATATCTAAGTAAATAAAGCTGAAGGCTTAGTTGATATGACTCCTTCAAACCACACTTTCCTATTGATAAAATCTAGCAACTTTCACAACTGTTTGGTAAAACATACCATTTAATTCTCTCCCCCTTTTTTCCCACCAGAGCCACAAATCCAGCATTTAAAGAGGTGTTATCACGGATCGAGTCCCATGAAGATTGCCGGAATTTACCAATGATCTCATTCCTCATTCTTCCCATGCAGAGGGTTACTCGTCTTCCCTTACTGATGGATGTGAGAACAGAGTTATTCTTCTATTTTCCCTTGATGCATGTTCTTTTAATGCTAGCATTCTTTCATATTCAAATTCTAGTTCATTCCAGTCTCTTCATATCTTCTTACTTATAGCAGGTTCAGGGCTGTAGATACTGGTCTATTGATTATGAAGTCCTGTACAATTTGTTTGCTTGCTGTGACCAGTACCCCCTGCTCCTGACCCCCCCATTCAGAAATTAAATATTTAGAAATTCTAATTGAAAAATTTTACAGTAAAGGGTCAAAATTATTCTGAAATCAAGGAGGAACTTAGCGCAGAAGCGTTATATAGTGTTAGGATTAAAATTAAACCCTACAGTTTAAAACCCAAGACTTCTGTCATGCAGATTAGATAAGGGTCCTTTTGCATAAATACTTACTTTCAGGAGCAGGGTCATTAAGGCACTCAGTTAAGAGGGTCACAGTGTAACCCTGACGAACGAACTCCGTTCTCAAGGGCACGGGAGCTCTTTGAGTGGAGCAATATGGATAGACTTGGTTTCCCACCAGCATGTTACACAGTGAGATGTTCCCTTCCTGCCCAGGTTACCGGGCAGCTCAGGAAGTGTGATGAAGTGCAGCTGAGTACTGGTGAAGCAAAGCTCACCCCAGATTCATGGGATTTCACTTGAGATGATAGAACTAAATTTAGGAGCTGGACCACCAGCAACAGTGCAGATTAAAATCCCGGCTCAGATTCTAGCATTAGTAGGATTGAGAAACAGGCCTAATAATTTTGACCTATGTATTTGCAAATTGGGCACCGATTAATTTGATCATCTGGGTAGTTACTTAGTTCGTTCATGGACATTGAATACTTTCTTCTCTGCAGTATATTTCTAGGTTAAAAAAAATGGAATAGTAATCCCGTGTTTCCCGTGTAAATGGTGTGTCACTAGGTGTGCCTTCCCCCTTTTTTTTTCTTTTTTTCTTTTCTTTGCCTCCTTCCCCTCTTCGGCTAAAAGAATCTTAACAAGCAAACCAAGCATTTTATTTTCCACCGTTTCAGTTTAGTTTGTTTGCTTTTCTTGGAAATGGTTGTGTAAACCGTATATTGAGGCTTCAGAGAAAATTCAGTTTTTAAGCTTTTAGTTCCAGAAATACAGCTCCAGCTCTGTTTAGATAGGACAGAACATAATTAAACCAAAGACTAATTTAATGTAAAATATCTTATGATGGTTTTGTTTCTCAATCAAAGAAGTGATTTAAGTGGTCGGTCACTGATTCAAAATGCCTGTTTCTGATAGAACTTTGTCTTTAGCTCTAGCTCATGAGAATAAACTCTGTCAGTAGATAGAACTGTCATGTGCAAGTCATAGATCAGATTCACTTCTCATTACTTCCCAGCACTTCCTCTTATTTGAATGCTGCATCTGTCTTCCCTTCCATGTGCTTTTTTGTTTTAATAAAGTAATACTGTTATGTATATTTTTCCATGGTACGCATCACAGTGTAGCCTAAAGAGCCTTTTCTGTTAATCCTTTGGAAATACTTAATTCCACAAGGAGGTCAGACAGAGTAATCTGGTACAGTTCTCTTCTTGCAAGTACAATTGTACATAAATGGGTACTTCGACTTCCACGAAAAGCTTAACATGGTACTTGAAATAGGAAGAACCTGGTTACATACAGCTGCAATGGGATTTTATTGTGGTTTGCAAAAAGTTAGAGATGAGATGGCAGAAACTTTCCCTTTCCTGGAGGTATATGGCCTGTCTCTTCCACTGTGTTGCCATGGGTGGAGGTTGGCCAAGAGGCGCAAATACCACTTTGCTCCAAAAAGCTTTCAAGGGAGGCGTTCCTTAGTGTCGGGAAACACTCTGAAGAAGTGATCCGGTGTTCTCTCATTTATCCCAGTCCACAGCTGTGACTTCACCTCTTTGATGTCAATTAATATATATGTACAATTCTGTATTTGTTACGATCTGTGCTGCTTAATCCTGTGAAGTAACTGACATTTTATTTCAGACGATTTGTCAGAAAACTCCTAAGGATTCACCAAAATATGAGAACTGCAAGCAAGCTTTAAAAGAAGTGAGCAAGGTATGTTCTTGAAAGTTTAATATGGATGTGGAATTTTTCCTGCTTTGACTGTTTTCCTTCCGAAATTGCAGTGCCTGCTTTTGTCACTTCAAAAATCCGCTGTGAGAAGTGGCTGCTTTTGTTTTTTCTTAGTCACTTGAGAATTAATTTTCAGGTTCATTACTCATTTTGTTCACCTGTTTCATTGTGTAGTTGGACAAATTTATCCTAGTTGCTGCCAGTCAGTCCAACAGAAAGCCGTGGGGTGGACCAGACATATTAAAGAAAAAAAAAAAAGCGCCAAAACACTGTCCTGACAGCAGAGACAAGGAAGTCTGATTCTTCTAAGGAAACTTAAGCATTGTTTCTGTTTTTATTTTAAGTTAAGCAGATCACCTTCTGTCAGTTGTTCAAAATTGTTCTCATCTCCTGTAGTTGTGCTTTTTTGCCAAGAATGAATGGTGGAAGAAGAGCACAGTCCACTTCCACGCATGGATTGTGAATCTCAACAGCACTTACTTGCATAATAAATTCCAGTTCCTTCCATTTGAACCTGAGCAATCAGATATTTTTTTAATTTTTTTTTTTACTGGTGGGAAATTCCAATCCATCTGTTGAATATATTTATATTCTGGAAATAGACAACTCTTTAAAACAAAACATTGTGGTATGAAAAGAAAAATCTATGGATCTAAAGACTGTCTGGTTTTTGCCTCCAAGATCTCAGAATTTCAGAAACTATAACGCATCATGGACTGTTGTGAAATGTGACGTACTGGGAATTCTTTATTTTAAAAAATTAATCTTTTTCTGCATGTTGGGGCTAGCTGTTATGTTGGGCCTTGAACATGCTTTTCTACTTTAAGGGAAAAATCGGTGTTTTCCATGTATAAATAATGCAAATGGGAAGAGTACTGAAAAATAAAAACTGTAGGCCACTAGGGATCGTTTTTATGCCTAAATTACTGTCTGTTTATTGCTTAGGAAAATATCCTAAACTCGGTGGCGCTGTACTGCTGCCAACACAATTGGGTTTTTCTGCAGGAACAGAGCATGGTGTGTGAAGTGCTCTATTAGAAAGGGAGAAAAGGCCCGTTGACGGTTGGGAAGCCCCTGCCTGTTGTAGCGGGGTTAAGGGGATGCATTTTCATGCCTTTCCGTCTTTGCTCCCCTGTTTTCATGTGCTCCCCACCCCCATATGCAGGCTTCAGTAACACTGCAGCATGCTTTAAAACTGCATTCTGGAGGTCAGCTGCAATGAAACTTTTTCTAGGATACTGTTTGCCTTAGTTTAACAAGATGGTACCCTAGTGTTTGTGCTGGGGCTCTCTTCTGTGAGTGAGTTGGGGCGTGTGGTACACACGGCAGCGTGTGGCGCTGATCTGTCAGTCTGGGAGGTTGTTTCTGTTGGAGCTGATCATTAACTTGGATCAGAGAGCTATAACCCTTCACAGCCAGAACTTCTGGATGAACCTTTGTACCATCTGGACTCCCCTAAGAATAAATAATTAGCATAGTGTATTGGGTAATTCAGGTTGAGGGGGATCTCGGGAGGTCATCCAGTCCAGCCTCAGAGCAGAAGTGGCTGCCAGGTCAGACCTGCTCACTCAGGGCCGCACGCACTCTGGTCTTGGAAGCATGATGTCTGTGACCCAGTGTGAAAATGTCAGTTCCTCTGCAAATTTTCTGCTTCCTCAGAAGCGCGTTTTATAGAGGAACGATGTTTGCGTTGTAAGTCCTGAGTATATTAAACCTGTTAAATAAATGTCTCGTTTCTAGTTGGTGCGTTTATGCAACGAAGGTGCTCGGAAAATGGAAAGGACAGAAATGATGTACACAATTAACTCCCAACTGGAATTTAAAATCAAGGTATGATGGTGATATTTCTGACCATAAATCATTTACCATATGAATAGTTTTGACTACGTGTTAAGTTTTACAGGTTCATTGCCAGCATAAACACAGTAAATTAGCGTAGGCTGTAATACTGACACGACTTCAGTGAAGGAAGACAAGTTCATATTCTGGGGTAGCTGAAGCCCTGGAAACCGAGTCACTGAGGAACTGTTGCATCTCACCAAGCAGGTTAAGCTTCAGGTTGAGGCTTTTCAGGGGAAGAGAGTTGCGGGATATATATTTTTTAAAAAGAATAAATTGGCATTAATTACTGAAGAATGAGGTATATCTGGATTCTGCATTTACCTTTGTGGATGAACCGCTGTCCCTGTTGGCGGGACGGTACCTGGTAACATCAGTCATGGTGGAGTTTTATGCTGTTTTACGTAGTTCATAACAATGTGCGTGATGGTCTTGTCACAGTTCACACACAGAATTGCACGTTGCTCTGCCTCTGTGTCCATCCTTCTCCTCATTCATTTCCTCAAGGCTTGTCAGAGCTTGAATTGCTTTTTTTGGTCTCTTTCCTCCTCACGTAAAACAAAAGCAGAAGAATGCACAATCATTTCCAATTCGTAGGAGAATTGTTGGCGGCTCTCCACTGGCAATGGAGGCCGTGTCACTGCAGAGCGCACTTGGCTGATTGACGAATCTGTTGAAGTCTCTTGCAGAATGGGGATTTTTTTGGATGGATGAAGGAAATGTTTTGGGGGGAGGTATCGCATTGCCAAGCGGTTCTGTTTCTCACTTCAGCACTTTGTCTGGCAGCGTGTGAACAAGTTCTGATAAATTTCATCCCACGGGAACTGGTTCTTCTGTGAGCTGCACATCTGAAGTTTTGCTTAGATTTCTAGCTGCAGTTGAGGAACAAATTGGGTGTTTCTTTAGAGTGAATCGGTATTTGCAATTGATACAGTAAACACTGGAACTTTAATGGCATCTTCATATCACACGATAATTCCTGCAAAGAAATGATCTATTATGGCAGGATAAAAATTAAAACTTTTGACAGGTATTTCTATTTTAAGAGTTATAGCAATTTTTTTTAATGTATATTAAATTAAGTGTTCTTTGCTGTAAAGACAAAGTTGCTGTGAAGATCGTGCCATTAGGAGAGGGGCCAACTGGTGCTGCTTGATGATGAGATGTTCTCATGTAGGTGATAGGGAAAGTGTGCCTAAGTAAGTACTTCTAGGCCAGGGAAGGATCCATAGTATTTGACTGTCCGGATTTGCAGTAGTGTGAAGTAAAACATACAAACACAGGTCTATTTCCAGTCACCTTAGGACATGTTTTTTGTAATTACAGTCTATTTTTACCAGATTCTGATAGTCTGCTGTGAAAACAGTCAGTTTCAGGAGTCATCCTCTTTGTGGGGGGTGACCGAGCGCAGGCTGAGGCTGGCGAGCGCTGCCCGCGCAGGGGTGTGAAATGCCTGGGCCCAGCCGGCTTCCCCCACAGCAGCTGCCTCCGCTCCCGGGTCCCACCCGCAGGCAGGAGTTCCCCAGCTTTGCCCACGACAGCCCTTCCGGCAGCGCGGGATGGGCAACCAAAATCACGAGACACCTGCCTGGCACAGCAAAGTGGGCAACAGCAGGCTTCAGGGTAGGGGAATTGCTGAAGTTAAACTACACTTATTAATACAGTTCACTTTAATACTCCCAAGTTTTTGTTTTGCTAGTAAAGGTGGTATTAACCCTCAGATAATTTTAAAAGAGTCTTAGGATATTGAAGTATTCCAAATTTTTTCTTTCTAGTCCTGGAAATACAATTTAGGCTGTTATTAAAAAAAACCACGCGAGACCTCTACAATCAGCCTTTTCGGTAGGAAAAAACACTAGACATAGTCATAGTCAGTAGGGATTTTATTGTACTTTCAAGATACTTCTTCAAGGACATTTACTTTTTTCTCTTCAATGTTTGTTAAAATATCATTTCTATAAATAATGTCTCATACCATTACATAATGAGTGTTCTTTTGTGAGAAGACTTTATAATATACGTGTAGTAAGTAGAGGTTCATGTTTTTAAAGATGCGGTTCTTTAACGGATATTGATCAGTCTTTGAGGAAATGCTGTTTCCAAAAAGATATTTCTCAACTTGTCTGAAGTATTTTCAAACTTTGACTAAAAACTGAGAATAATAATACTAATAATGTTATAACAACAACAAAAAACATCTCTTAACAAGTGACATCACTACATTTGCTAACAATGATGGGTAACAGTCTCAAGTCTTTGGATAGTCTAAGACAGAGTTTTGGATAGTCCGAGGACCTTGGGCGATCTGCTGTGTGGTTTCAGTAACAGTTTTCAAATCTACAGACGTACCTACCGGTATTTAAGTGCTTAAATGGTTTATAGTCTCTTACTTCCCCCTGGGAAGAGGATGCCATTGATCCCGGTTTTGCAGATGCGAGAGCCCTGTGCAGTTCTTCCCTCTGCACGCTGTAACGAGCAGCGAGTAACAGCAACTTTCCGTGTTTTGTTTTTCTGTATTTTCTTACGCAAGTTTTTTCCTTTGTGCATCTTAAGTATAACCACTTAGTGGTTTAGACCTTATCTGTGGTGTGAGAGCTTGCCAGCTGGTGTGTAAAAGGCTTCTTTGGCCAAGTTTCAATACATCTTAAGTTCTGGCAGCTTGTTTTATATAGAAAGGAGATGGTATACGTGATGTACTCTTTTGGCAATTAAGGAAGAATTAATAGGAAAGTAAAAAGCTGCCTCTGGAATATAGTCAATTAGGAAAACGTGATGAACTTGCAGATTAGATGCGTTTTTAGTTCATCCTCAAATAGAAATGGTACTTTCTGTCTGTAAAACAATCATTGTGCTGCTATAATTCTGTTTTATAACCATCATAAATTAGGTAAACTATTTCTGTTCTTGCTCAACCTCAGAGTGTTTTGGGATTTTTGTTTATTATTTTGTTAGATGTAACTGTAGAACACTTCATGGGAATGCAAGAGAAGCTGCTCAAATATTATGTCACTTTTGTACATGGCTAATCTGTATAATTTAATTTTTAATTAAGATACAGAAGCTTTTACTCTTACATTTTTCACCTCTAGCACCAGAAAGGTTGTGGGTTTGGGGTGTTTGGGGTTTTTTTTTTGTTTGTTGGGGTTTTTTTTTTGTTTGTTGGGGTTTTTTTTTTTGTTTGTTTGTTTTTTTGTGTTCCTGGGCTGTCTCTTGGAGCTGTTACTACATTTCAGGAAACAGAAAAGCCATTTGTTTAAAAAATTGATTTTTCATGTCACTTGAAGGTACTGAACCAGCAGAGTTTCGACTGAAAGTAAGGCAAATTTTTTAAAGCCGAATGTTAATATTAACTACTTCAATTTCAGTGATGGGGCTTGGGAGCTCCTCTGGGATTATTGTGTCCGAGCACGGAGCTAAACTGGCCTTTCACAACCTGTGAGGTTTAATGACGTGTCTTTAATAAAATGACCATCCATAAAAAAAAATGGTAGGATGTCCTAGGAGAAAGTAGTAAAATTGGATCAGTAGAAGTCTGAGTTAGCCACTGATCTGAGTGACACTGGTGACACCTCACTGTGCGCGAGCTGCAGCAGCAAATTACAGAGCAATTGTGGACGAATGTAAGAGTCACCTTTTCTGACAAAATGGAAGACAGAGAAAAAACAAGCTGAAGTTCATCCTGAGGAAGGGCAGTTATTTGTTAATATGGCCTTTCCTAAGTGGATGCCTAAAGAAACATCCTCCGAAAACAGTCAGGTGTGTTTTTCAAACCACTGGTGAATTTATGATGTCATGAGCAAACTGTATCGTTTTGGCATTAACATGGACAGCTAATTCAAACCTACGTATCACATACTGCTTTGCACATTCTTTTGCAGAATTGTGTTGGAACTTCAGTTTACTTGCAGAGCAGAGAATGGATTACATTTGATTGCTAAGCCTTCTGCCATTCCTCGCTTGCCTTATTTACTTAATGTAGAAAAATTCTGCATGCCCTGAATATCTCAATAATAATAATGTTCAGTGCTGTATTAGGACCAGTCTAATCTTGTATGCTGTCTCCATATCTGTTTATGTCTCTTTTAACATACTCAAAGAATACTTCAAAGTATATTTATCTGTTAAAGGATTTTACTTTTTTAAATTTTATTTTATTTATTCTGTGCATGGTACAGAACACACCATCAGAAAGGTGGCCGAGCATCATTTTAACCAGCCTTAGGGATGTGATGAAACGCAGTGTGCAGTAACCTTCATGTCTTGGATGAGAAGCTGAAGCTGCTTTTCTCTGATTGTTTAGGTAGAAAAGCTGTGAGGCACCTAGAGGAAAATCCAGTGTTCATACCTGCTTAAAGAATGATTGCTTACTCTACAAAAACTTACATGTCCCTGGGAGACAGTCTTTTTATTTTTAATCTCCTTAGGCGATCTCGCATAGTCTGCTCCATCCCAAGTACGACCGATCAAGTCTATGCATCTTTATCTGAGATGAGCAGCTATGTCGTGCATGAGTGACTTTCAAGTATCTGCAGACTATGGCTTGTATATTGTACGGATGAAGATACCTTAAACCTTGATAACCTCTGTTTTGTGCTTGTACTCGTGATCTCTGAGCTTTGAGTTTATTCAAGCATTTTTTCCCCAAATATATAGCACTCTGTTACCTGAGTTTTAAAAATCTCTACTTTTAAAGGATTAAAATGTTATTTTCTTGCTTTCTAGCCATTTCCATTGGTTTCCTCTTCACGATGGTTGGTGAAAAGGGGTGAATTAACAGCATATGTAGAAGACACTGGACTTTTTTCTAAAAGAACTTCTAAACAGCAGGTGTACTTCTTCCTCTTTAATGATGTCCTCATTATCACCAAGAAGAAGAGGTAAGAGCTTCACCAGTATAGAACTGCCTTTGTGTTCAACTCCTTGAATCACAGAGAGAACAGCTGAGTTACCATTGTCTTCTAAGACTATTGTGACAGTTGTGTGTGTCTCCCTCTATGGGAAATGAAAACTAAAGCTTTCTGGCTTTGGAACAGCAGACTTGATTGCATCCACAGTGTTTTTACGTACTCTCTAGCCACGTTTTTGTTTGAAAGAACGAAGGAGTCTCAAAAAGAAGTAAGTGGACCCGGTACATTTGCAGCATAAAACAGGAGGAAATATGGACTAAACATGTTTTAAATCCATTAAACATTTGTAAAGCCACTTACATGTTTTAATATGCTGTGTCAGAGAGAGTAAATCAATTAAGAAGTTATTTGAGTTTTCTAATATTTCTTTATCAGACTGTGTTTAGAAATGACAAGTAACTACTTGTTAAACAGGATTTATTTTTGCCAAATGCAACTGAAATTCCAAATTGTCAAACAAATTAAGTTCATCCTTGATGCCTTAGCCAAGGGAGGAGTTTTGGAAAGATAAAGAAGTAGTAATTTTCATCCCCTCTGTGGTTTCCACACTTGAGCTGTTTTTGAGAATGATGTATGGGATGGATACAAATTCTAGCAGTCTCCATTTAAATACTTATGATTAAATTTGAGGGGAGGTTTAAAATAATTAAATTGAATGGAATTTGCATCCTCTGCTGTTGCTTTTAGGTAATACTTGATAAATAAACCTTATTCCTGAGGCTAAGAACTGTTTTGAAGAACAGTTACCTTGCATCTGGGTTGGCCAGTTAAATCAAATACCAGCTATTTTTAAAAGACACCTTTCTGTGAAACTTCTAATCCATAATTTAAATGAATTTTGAGGAATGAGGTATGATATCAAATCTGGGAAGAAAACACTAACATTTTAAGCAAAGAGAAAGCTAAATGAAAACTGAATGGAAAAAATAATTAAGTGAAGGGTTTTTTATAAAGACGGGAAGAAAAGTGAATAGATTTCTTCATCTTACTGATGGGAACATTTCTGACATTCAGTGTTTATCCAAGTTTAGGCTGAAATGTTTCTGTGAAAGTCTTGTTAAATCACTGGCAGCACATCACACAGCTGAATCGCACTTTTTTAAACAGTGCGTTTCTTTTCTCATGGGACTGCTGTTAACATATTATTGTATTGGTAGCTAAGTAAATGTTTTGAGTTGGGAAAAAAAGTGAAAAATCTATTATCTGTGTTGTTACATTGTTTATTGGTTTCCTATGTGATGGCTCGTTGTCCAGATTATAAAACAGATTTTTATAACAACATTATCTTATCCAAACTTTGGGGCTTTTGCGTTGTAACAGCTTCCAGCTGTTGGAATTGAAATGTCCTAAATGGGCCCAGAAGCCAAAATTGAAGAATGCTTCATGTTAACGATCAGATTCACACATTCACTCTAGCAAGACCCCCTAAACAAATGGGTATAATGGAAAAGGACTGATTTCTGCGAGTCTCCCAGACACTCTGAGCATGAAGCATGTACTTTAGCCAAGTGCCTAAGCTTATTAATAATATTTGAGCTTTTGGTGATCTGTTTTCCCACCCACAGTGTTCCCATGGACATCACAGCAGTGGACAGAAATATTTGTTGCTAGTTGAATTTAAATGTTTGTGTTTTTACTTGAGCAGTTGCATTTCAGAAGACTCTTAACATTGCAAAAAAAAATAACTCCTCACTACTGTGCTAAAAATACTAATTACTTAGTGCTCCAATCACACTGTTTAATCTTTACCCAAAAGTTAATCTTCAGCCATCCCGTCTGAGCAGTTTGCCATATATGTAGAACCTCGCGCAGGCGGCCGGCAGCGCCTCAGTCCTGACTTCTTAAAGGCCAGGCTTGATGGTACGTGTTGAAGTCCTGCTGGTAACTGTTAAGTAATTCCAGCCCAACCCAACATGGCATACGGCACTGCTCACGTCCTTGCTTCAGGGACACCTTCTAAATGTCAGAATCATCGTTGGAAGAACTGCATTTTTAATACTGAGTGAGCAAGCGTTCCAGAAACCTTTTCATAATGAGAACTGTTACATTTTAGCTATAAAAAAGATAAAGGGAGGTCTTATGTTGGTGTGTACTCAGCGTGCTCCACAGTTCTGGTATTTTAATTTTAATGATACTTCATTCATCATAATCCTGTTTTAATGATACTTCGTTCATGATAATCTTCCTCAGCTACAGTTTCACCTCCTGATTGAAACTGCCAGGTTTAGCCTTCTCTCATCCATTAAGTGGGTTAAATGGAAAGTAGGTTAAATGGAAATTAGCTACCAGAATCTCTTCTTTTTTAATGGACACTGTGTGGCTGTATCTCATGCTACTATGGAGTATTTCAGAGGCTTATGCTTTCCATGTCAGCTACTGGACAGTCCACTGTTGTGTGTGTTACAGATTCCTTGGTAATCATTTGGGCTCTGTTTTGCATCCCGTAAAGCAGCAAGACAGTCAGTTGCTTCATCACACTTGCCCTTCGAAGAAGTAAGGCAAACAGCTACTGAATAATGCTCAAGACTGGACATTGGGATTAGCCCAAAAAGGGACACATGAACTTGTGATGCATTTCATTCTACACAAGATTTTGGAGAGTAAAAATCTGCATTTCTGCACTGCTTGGCTTTTAGTTTATTGGGAACTCTTTTTCCTGTTGAGTAGTCCTTTCTTGTAGCCCCTTCTGCTGTTTAGATGCAATCTGATTTATTTTTTTTTTTTAAAGTGTAATTTGTGTCGTGCTTGGGAGACTTGCTTTCTCTTGGGCTAGTGAAGAAACTGTTCCAGGTTCCACAAAGTACGATGAAATTGGTGCTTTATTAAAATATAGCATACTTAGTTTAAGCACACTACTACTTTTATGTTTTTATGTATTTCCTGCATAATGAGTCTTCAGTTTTCTCCCTCTTCTAAACTCCAAGTATCATCCATACCTCTCCTGGACAGCTGGTGAGTGCAGCTGCTGCGTTTAGATACTTATTTGTCTGTTGCCGGGTGTGGTGGAGTTTCCGTAGTGGACACCTTATAACTGCCCGAGGAGAGGACTGGGCTACAGAGGTGACTTCTCCCATACCTTGTGCAGGCTTGGAAGCATATGCTGTAAAAAAAAAAAAAAAAAAAAAAAAAAAAAAAAAAAAAAAAAGAAAAAAAAAACACCACAAACAACAAACACCTGCTAAAACCAGGATACAGCTAGTTCTGAACTCTACCAAAAGTCAAACACCTCCTTTTATTCCACATGCCCTCCTGGGACCATGAGGATCTGATTACATATTTTAGTTATTAACGCTCAAAGCTGCCTGTGAGCTGGCTCTGTGTTCTGCAGAATTCAGGAGAACTCCAGAATTAATAACAGTTTTGTTACGTACAACTAAGTAGCTGCCTTACCCAGCTATTCAGAAAATCTGCCAGTTACATCCTAAGTGCTTCTGGAAGATTTCAGGTGAACTCCAGAGAGGCTTATGTTTTTTGAATGGGTGTACGTTTATTAACTATTCTGTTTTCCATAATCCCCCAAGGATGCTGCTAGACTGCTGTCTGTCTTAATGGCTCTATGGCTTGTCAGCTCCTGATACACCCTGACAGTGGAACGCAGCTGGACTTCATACACTGGACATCACCCAAAGGTTCACTGCTACTTGGGAATGTTACCTGTGCACAGCTGCTTGCAAGCCCGTGGTTTTTCTTAAGGTGCCAGGGGTGATTTTGTAACTCAAGGCAAGCACAAATGCAAAGTTAACTTAACTTGCATGGAACACCAAGGATTTCAGAGTAGTGCAGCTGCAAAAGAGTAAAGGAAATGGGGAGACAGACCATGTGCTTTCTGTTAAGGTATAGGTGGCCTAGAACAGATGATATTACATCAATAGATATTTGTTCTTCATAATAATGAAGATAAATTATTCTCTAAGCCTCTAAAATACTGCATATCCCTACGAAGGGATATAAAATAGTCCTGTTGCTTCATGTTCTGAATCTAAATAAAAGTTTAGCAAAACAGTTAAGTTTTAAACTGAAAATGAATGTTGGCATGTTTGTATTACCTGATTACAATAATTTTAAAGAATGTGTTAAATGTCGTTCCTGTTACTTCGCTGGCTGGCTAAGCGGATTAACTTTCCCTTTATGTACATCTGCTCACTCCAGCACTGTCAGGTTCATCAGCAAATTTTGTTATCCGTCTGGAAGGAGGATAGTTTGTGGAGGTAAAAAGATGAGGACTGCCTAGTAGTTTCAAATCAGACTATTTTGTTGCATGGAGGTAAGAAATAGGAAGGTTTTGTAAAGGTTTATCTCGTTGATTAATTAGTAAGGAATGCATTTATTATTCATTACACAAACATACAGACTACATTTCTTTTTCAGATGCAAGATTCCCAAATAACTACAGCAGCATCCCTAGCTATTTTGGCTAGTTCCACCATTGGCTAAGCAGGATTGTCCAGACTAAAATACTGAACTGACGTCTTTAAAAAACAAAACTAAAAAAAACAACCAACAAATAAAAACCAACAAAACAACCCCCACACCAACCAACCAAAAAAACCCCACACCAACCAACCCAGCCTTTCCCTATTTTAGAGTATGTATTTTAAGAAAAAAAGAGGAAGACAGAGACTGATAGCTGTTAGATATAAGATGGTTTTTTGTTCTTCATTTGGAACCCTCAGCTACTACAGCTGGCCCTTGAAACAACTGTCCTCAAGTGATAAGTAGCATCTTTTTGGGGATAAATGAATTCATTTGAATCTAGAGCTGGATTTAGGGGAATGTGAAGCTTAAATCCACAGTCTCCTCTCTCTCTCCTTTCATAGCCTTTCTTAAAACACTTAAGCTTCTCTACAGTAGGACAATCACATTGATTTTAAACTTGTTATGTTTCAGGAAGAGCTATGTGTATGCCTTTCCCAAAAGATAAGGAGGTACAGAATACATTTGAATTAAAGTTCCTTTTAGCATCCCTGATTATATGTGCGGAAATTAAAACTTCCACATGCTGAAATATTGAAGATTCTCCCAGCTTCTCAGTCTGCTCATGTTAAATTCCTTTAATTAGACCAAAACCTATTTGTAATCTGTATTCTTTCTACTTTGGGATCCAAGAAGTCATGTGTAATACCATAATTAACCTGGCTTCGTTTTTACAGAGCTCTAAAAGTTTGCTGTGTCCATCTCATTTCCTACGTATGTGACTTATTTTTAAATTTTTTTACTCTAAGGAACATCAAAACAACAGCCTGATCAAAGGCTAGGTTAATCAAAACTGTATTGAGAGTTTTTAAAGCCATTTTAAGTTCTTGCGACAGTGCTCTTGGATGTTTTGGCATCTTTCTGTGCCTTGACAAAGACAATGGTGCCTGAATGGGGAATTGTGATTCCTGCCCTCAGAGTGGGAAACACCAGCAGATTGCGGGGAATTGCTGGCACTATTTTGAGGCTTGAAGAACTGGGGAAGGAAAGTGTTCATCTTATGAGCTTCAGTCATTTCAGTCCTTCTATAGGATAAATCTAACTAAGCTTGTCTGTCGTTGCTTCTGCTTCCTTTGTAAAGCCCCCAACCTCCTCAGAACAGATGAGAAGAAAAAAATACTTGAGAAGGATTAGAATGTGATACTAATGGAATTATGTCGATTGAGACTGTACAAAGCTGTACTGGAGAAAAAAACCAAACTTAGTATTTAATTCACAGAACAAAAGTAAAAACATATCCCACATAGTTGAAGTAAGTTTTGTTTTACACTAGATGCACTGGCAGAAAACTTAATCCACAAAAATCCACAAATACAATATGAGCTGTAAACTTCTTGTCACTTGAAGAATAGAGAAATTCTTCTAATGCTGCATGAGTCACAGAAATCAGCAATAACTTATGTTTTGAGTTACAATGTTGCTCATTTGTGTTTTAGCAATTCTTTTTCTGAAGGATTGAAAATAAGAATTACAAAGCCCATTATATTAACTACTGAGGTATTTGCAGGTATTTTTCTGAGAGTTCACAAAATGGGTAGAATATATCCCAACAGACATTAAGTCATCATCTGCCCATTTTCTTACAAGAGCTGAGCAACCATGAAGGAAGAACACGCTTCATTTGCACCTGCCAGAAAGGAGTATGTCACCATCAGCATTTCAGACGGCTTCAGTTCCAGGTGTTTGGGATTTAATTTGTATCAGTTCAGTGCTTGGGTTTCTGTATATCTCTGGCAGCAAAATTAACCTTCTCAAGTATTTTTTCAATTTAGATTATTTTAATGAACCATAGTAATATGAGGCTCTGGCAGAGCTTTTCATTCCTTGAGACTGAGGTCTAAACAGATTTTACTTTAAGGCCGACTATAGTCGCACCTTAAAATCTTATGTATTTGATTTACTGCAAATTTTGTCAAACACAGCCATGTATGTGCTAGGAGGGAGAACTGGCTTTATGCCTATGTGTGCAGGGTTTTTTTCTGTCTTTTCTTGTTGCACCAGTGTAGGACAGTAAATCTGGAAAAAAGTTTACAAGCTTACATGAAATTATGAGGTAATTTAGTTTATCAGTGTCCTGGGTTGATGGTATTTCCTGGTAAACTTGTAAATGCATGTTAAGACAATTCTGGGAAATATATTCACAAGCTTCAGTCAAAACAAAAAGGCCTTTTAGTTTGGCTTCTTATTTGTGATCAATTGCTATTTCTTGAGCAAATGACATAGATTCTTTTAACTTATCTTTAGCTATGTTTCACAACTTTAAAAATTGGGATATGCAGTTATATTTTTCCCAGTGGAAAATGTTCCCAGTATTGCCTTGATATGAGTAAGTAGCAAAACCAATAAACACAATAACTGGTTGAACTCACGTAAAAGTGCTGAAGAATACTGCTTAAGATGCCTTGATATTCTGAAGTTGAAGCGCATGTCATAAATACATCGTAGTGGATTGAAGAACAGGGGGGGATTGAAGTTGCTGTTCCTCCTACCATCTGTCGCTGTTGTATGTGCCAGGGTGCCTTGTCCAGACGTGCTTCTTCCTGTCTCTGCCCTGCCTTCACCAGTCCAGAAGATCTTGAGTAGCTGCAGTGATTCTCACATTTAGAAATAAAAGTCTGCCGTTTGGGAAAGAGTGCCTATTTTATTTAAGTCTTTCTGTTGTTAAAATCAGTAATGCTTCTGATTTGTGATGTCTAATAGTTTCACCTATCTGGGAAAACTACCAGAATGTCATTTTGGCATAATTCAACATTTAGTGACTTTGACATAAGAAGTAGTTCTGAGGTCTTCTGTTTTCTGTGTGAAGCACGGTGATGTGTGAGTGAAGGTAATTTTTGCCTATTTTTCCACCTACATTTCAATCGTAAGGAAAGCAAAGCTTCTGACTTGCTTTATTTCTTAGAATTCTTTCTAGTCGCTTTTGGGAAGTTATTAAGCACACACAGCAATCTTTATTCATATCACTTAGAGTTGGTATATTTATGTACAAAATACCCTCTAAAAGGTAAATTGTGTAGTGCATTTTGCAAGACCAATAGCATGTGACAAGCCTTTGCCTGTTTTTAGAATTCACAATTGACTAAGGTTATGTTTCAGAATACTGTAAAATAGTTTTTAGATTAGTCCACCTACATGCAGATGGACAAGGAGTACAGCTGATTATGCTGTATTTAAAATGAAGATGAATAGTGTTTATCTGTAAGCAGTATCCATACCCATTATAGACACAGGAAATGAGAAATTTTAGCTTTTTTTTCCTATAAGATTCTAAAATTGAAGTCTGTCGTTAATTTAAAGCTACAGAAGAAGCATAATTCTATACAATTGCTGTGCCTGTTTTCAAATTGAGTAAGTTGAGCTTCCACCATCTCAACCCTACCAAAGTCACTAACTGTGCCACTAAATGAACTTCCACAGGGTTTAAAAACTGATCTACTTTCTGTCTTGGAAAACTGGTAGTTTCAAAAACAAATAAACAGAAAAGATGAAGATCTGAGGTGTCAGAAGAATTGTGCCATACTGTGCAGTTAAGAGTGGATTCTATGACTGAGTTTGCTTCCAGACATACTTAATGGCAAACTAAACATTAAAATTCTGGGTTTTTTTCTTCCCTCCTTTGTTCTGCAGTGAAGAGAGTTACAATGTCACAGATTATTCGTTAAGAGACCAGCTGGTGGTACAACAATGTGACAGCGAGGACCTGACGACTTCTCCTGTAAAGAATGCTTCAACAATGCTCTACTCACGGCAGAGTTCTGCAGCTCACCTCTTCCGACTGGCGGTCCTCAGTAACCACGCAGGAGAGAAGGTGGAGATGCTCCTGGGAACAGAGACTCAGTAAGTCAACAGTTACTGCTTCTGTAATTTTTCACGTGACTCAGGAAGGCAAACAAGGACTGCAGGACAGAGATTTAAGCAGTTTGGATTTCTTGGGGTTTGAGGGTTGTGGAAGGAATATCCCATTAAATTGAAGTTATTTTCAACTTCAGTGATATCACGGTAAAAAAAAAAAAAAATCAAAATTTTGCCACATAATGCAAGTGTTAAGTAAACTACGCAATCTAATGACTACATATTGTAATATTCTTCCTGTTTAATTTGAACTACAAAAATGACTTAAGTATCTGAGTCATCACTAGGTTTTGTTGTAGCTGAGTATGATGTGTTTACATATTTCTCTAACACACCTTCTGAGAACTGGAAGTCAAGACACAGGTTTTCTGCCTAGCTTACCTGTTAACGTAACACTTTTATCTAATATATTAATCCTTATGTCCAGTGGGCAAGTGCCTAAAGTAAACCAAACAAACAGCAAATAGTAGACTGTAGTTGAAAGTGCTCTATACATGTGCATTCTACAGCCTGCTTCAATACAGAGCTGTCCCACAAACAGTTCGGACCATTACCGACAGCAAGGAACAGAACTTGGCGTGAACAGCTACAGGTTCTTAAATTTCTAATGAAAGGTCCGTTACAAGCAATCAAGGTGGTGAGAGTCAGAGTTCCAGGCTCTGTAATGCCGTTCCCATCTCATCCCGTGGCACACCGTGCTGTGCTGCAGGCTGCATAATTGAGCATGTGAATCTAAATGTAACGCAGGTGACTATGAGGAAAACGTTGCTCTTACTGTTGCAGTTAAGGGAGGTTTTCTTGATACTTATCTTGAGAAAATGACCTTGAGTAATCTGACTGCAGAGATTCATTTAAGCTTTCTCTGTCTCTGATGCTTTTCTGCGCTGGTGTGTTCCTTATTCTAATTGTCAGGTCTTTTAGCAATATGGCATTTTATACCGTTGCCTGTATGTAGAGAGCACAGTATTAGCAGGAAGAAATAGGCACAGATGCATCCTAAGGCACAGTGGTGGTAGCAGGCAAACGTTGTGAAGGTATGAATGGAGAATGCTCCTGTCCTGGAGCAGTGATTTGTGAATTATTTATTATAATGGCTGGATGGTGCAGAAGTGGAAACAGTACTGGATTAAATGGGAGGAGGAGTTTGGCATTGCCTTGGGGAAGCTGTGGAGCTGTGCTGGGATAGAGGTGGTCCTTGTTCTCCTGATGCAGTTTTGAAGAGTGTTCCACTTTTCCACTTTAGAAACGCACAACAAGAAGTGTCTTGTTCTTTCGGGTGCAAATATGCGAGAGGCCATCGTTCCTCTGTGGTGCCATTAACTTCCACACAACCCTTCACAAAAGTGAAAGATTTTATCTGTTTTAGTGGAAGCTGGAGACGGGACAGAAGACATGAAACACAGTGCTCCAGACGTATCCCAGCCTGGAAAAATTTACAGTTTTAGGTTTGCTTTCAAAGTTTAGAATAACCCTGAAAGAAACTACAGACTCTTAATGATTTCTAGTAAATATCTCATTATAAAATAAGCAGATGATTCAGACTTGTTTGGAAACACATTTTTATTGGGAAAAAATGCAGTACATTTTTAGTTGTCTGGCCTTTTAAAGAAAGACATTTTGTTCTGCAGATTTTATTATTGATTTGCTATATACTGTTTGTAATATAAATAGCAGTCTAGCACATTGTCATTCAGAGGAAAAAATTCTGAAAAGAATTACTTTATTTGGAAATTACCTATCTTTGTAGAGTATTACCATGTATACACAGGGTACAGAAAAACTTAACTTTCTCTTAACTTTGAGGAGGACAGGAAGGGGATCTACAGTCAGAAGGCCAAGCTGGAGGGTTTAGAGTGCTTATTGAAAAGAAATTTGCATGTGTAAAACTTAAATTTGTTTTCACTGATGCAGAGATTTCTAGCACAGTTTGATCATGTTTTGTTACTTCATGTGCTGTGGGATTTCCAAGTACAAAAGTACCTGTGAATAAGGCACAAAATACACGGTATACACAGATTGTGAAGAAATATATACTTAAATTTGGAGACAATCTGGCATTATCTTATTTTTCTCAGAGTTGTCTGAAAGAAGTGTAATTTTCCTGTTAAGAATGGCTACAGGGAAAGGAAAATGAGAGTACAAATAACTCCTTTTTCTTTAAAAACAAAACAAAACAGCCCACAAAGTTAAGCTTATGCCAAATTGTATGCAGACTTAGACTTTCTTATTTTGGTTGAAACACAAGTTTAGCACCACCTACTTTTAATGACTGAAATGTCTAAAGTAGCATGTGTTGTAGTTTTGGCCATTTGATCAACAGGTATCGAATGTCAGTAGGATACATGCAGTTAATTTCATCTTGGAGCAAGAATGTGTGTTGGGATGTAAAAATAATCACAGTTTTGGGTTGTTTTTTTTTTCATTCTTGCTTTTCAGTCTGAGTGTTGCAGATAGTTCTTACACGAAACCTGCTGGTATTGTATATGAAAATTGCTGTATTGCGTTTATGAGATCCTTTCTACATTAGATGGATTATTTTTTATTAGTTTACGAATACGTACTAGTCACAGACACTAGCAGAGAAGTCTACCTGCATTACTTAACAATAATTAAAGGTATATAAGACATAGCAGTAGGCCCCACGTATATAGGCTTTTTTTTCTTCTAATCCAAAATGCTTAAAACAGTTAAATATGTTGGAATAATATATTACTAAAAGTAGTATCACACCTTCTGGCCATATTTTGAGAGGAGAAGAAAGGAGGCTTTGTTTTGTTTTCTTACCCAATAAGAGGAAAAAGTTAAACACAGAATTTTGAAAAGAGGAGTAGTCCTGACCATTATCAAGAGCAGGAGTTGGGAAACTGAGTTTTGTCTTTGCTGTTTGCAGGAGTGACAGAGCTCGATGGATTACAGCGCTTGGACAGGACAGAGACGGCCAGAAAACGGACAGGACGAGTAAGTTACAGCTAAAAAGATTTCCAAGAGCTTTGACAGGAGAGTGGAAATGCGCTGCCCCTTAGTAGGGGCGTGAGCAAATGTAGCCTACAAATACCCTTAGAAATGCTGGGCTCTGTTGCTTTAATGTATGTGTTGTTGCCCTCTCTTCCTGTGCACAGGGGCTTCTTTGAGGAGTTCTGTTTCACACAGTAATTTCCGTTTGCATTCATTAACACTAGTTTGGCCAGTTGTTTCAATCTGTTAGCAAAAGTGCAAAGCCCCTTCCCATATGTGTTTATCCTGCTTGTTCATGTGTAATTGCTCAGGTAGGAAGCCATTTGCATAATTTGCTACCTCCTTTGGGTTTTTGGGGGGGAGTATACTCTAAGATGGGAATTTTTAAAATAAATTGTATATATTTTTTAATAAAAGATACTCTGTTATGTGAATCCTCTAATTCAACCTGGCTTATTTCTTCCACAGCTTTGACTCAGGTAGAGATCATTCGAACTTACACAGCAAAGCAGTCAGATGAACTGTCTCTTCAAGTTGCTGATGTTGTTTTGGTTTACCAAAAAGTAAATGATGGTGAGTGAGAATTTTGCTGTTAGTAACCATCTGTCACTGCTGCAGGTGAATCCAGCTAGTAAAATTTGTTTCCTGATAGCACTGGCCATACAATGACTAAAGGTTTAGCTGCCAAGAAAAATGTGAGCATTTTGGTTCAGGTTTCTAAAGGACAGCCTCTGTTTAGGGAACAGATGTTCAAAGTAACTCATTGCCTACCATAACTTGCCTGGACGTGCCAGCGATTCTCCTGTCTCATGATGTGCTGATTCAGTGATGCTTGCAGCTGTCAGCACTTGGAAGTACTAAATCTTGACTTTAATGATGTTATTCAGTATTACATATGAAATCAAATATCTTATCAATTGTGCTGCATTGCTTTCTTTAGATTGCAATTATACTTTATTCCTTATATTACCTCAGACAATATATTTGAATTACAATAGAACAAATGTATTACACTTCTTTCTTTTCTACTTTTCTATTACAATATTTATTTTTACATACTATTTTGTTCGTAGTCTGCCTGTATAAAAAAAGTATCTGCTGAATCTATTTTAATCTGGTACTTTATTCACGACAAAGATAAATGTATAATGTATGTGATAACTGTGTCAGCTGTGTCTGCTCAAGTGCAACACAGACAGTTCTGACAAAGTACCTTTAACATAACTTGGGAAGGTTTGTTATTCTTTGTCCATTCACCCTTGCAGGTTGGTATGAAGGGGAACGACTGCGGGATGGCGAAAGAGGTTGGTTTCCCATGGAGTGTGCTAAAGAAATCACATGTCGTGCCACGATTGACAAGAACATGGAGCGGATGGGACGCTTGCTTGGACTTGAAACCAACGTGTAGACTGTTTTTTGCTTCTTCATACTATTCTACAGGATTTGCACTAACTGCTGTTGGTGGGGGTGCGGTGGCGTGCCCTACAGCTCTCGCAAGGAAGAGCGGGTCACCAATGCAAAAAATCTAGTAACAGAGCACTGATATTTCACATATTCATCCCTTTTTGCTTTGTGTTTTGAGAGCTCTGAACTGAAACCTGGCTCGACCAGTAGCAGATTTCAACTAGAAGTACTTTCTTAGGCACTGGAGATCAGCCATGCATCTCCCTGACTCAAATTTCAGTTTCAGCTTCAGTTCCTCCATCCCCGCCTCTTTACATATTCTTTCTTACATCTGTTTTTGAGCATCTTGACTTCCTTTCAGATGCAGAGCAGTCAGTGTAGGAGACCGAACAACAGAAACTTGCCCAATCCACTGAGGTGGAGGTGAACAGCAGTATTGGGAGTTCCCTGCTCCTAAGAAACTGCAGGGTTACATGTGCAGTACCAGAGAGTATGTTCATGGCTTGCTTCCCAGTTGTGTCAAAATCTGTGTGTAACCTGAACTAGCATAACCAACTCTATAATTCATAAAGGACTACCTCTCCAGCAGAAATCCAGGGAGGTCCTAGGCTTTGTAAGAAGTAATCAGACCTCTCCAATTGATGTTAGCTAAGCTGACAGAAGTTCCAGGGAAGAATCCAGAGAAGTGCCTCCAGTGGTGGTGTCTATAGTACGGTGTGTTACTCATTCAGGCAGCTCAGACTTTTTCTCCTTCTAGTGCTGCAGTGGTGAAAGGATTTCTGAAAGCAAGAAAAAGGTACCAAACTCTGCAAAATATATAATGTTGACTATCTTGGTCTCAGATCCATTTTCGCACAGGTACCTTAGAGAAGTATAATTGCTGAAAATGTGTCCATTTTGTTTCTCTTTTCCCCATGTGTTTAACTAGGTCTTCATATTAAGTTACTATTTCAGAGCAAGGGTTTTGGTTGCGACTGTAGAAAAGAGGAAATACTTTGTTCTGGATTTGGGGCATTTGTTTGGGGTGTTTTTGTCCTTTAGCCTTTCTGCTTTTCTGTACTAGAGTGACCTTTTTTTTTTTTTATCTGTAGAGACACAGTAGTAAGATCTGTAGAGTTTTGTTAAGGTGCCACGTCTTCTCATCTCCATTGTATATATAAATGGTAAGACCACCACTGAGGAAAGACTTGGAAGTAGATAGCTTAGCACTTAGATTAACCTGGTATTTTGTTATCTTTGCCTTCCCCTACTGCAGTGTGACTTGAGGTCACTGGACGCTTCAGGCAAGAGATAAGGAGGGAGGGGAGAGCGAGAAACAGATAAAATAGTACCGGGAACCTTGGTTTCAGAGGAGCTCACATTGGTGCTGCTTCACACAGGTTCTTCTCTGCTTCAGAGAAGACTTCTCACAATTGCACTACACACAACACCTGCTAAGTTTTTGCATCTGCAGTTTAGAGCTTTGGAATTTCAACCACTTAATGTTGTGTGATCAAAATGCACTCAAAAATGTAGTAAATTTCAGTGCATCTTTTCTGTATATAGGTGTGACAGTTTGTATTATAAGAATCTTCACATTTTTAAGGACCAGCTGCTAACTCAGCAGAGTAGAAAACATGTTCAATAAAAATGAGGGAACAACCTGTAGTACAAAGCTCTTCTGCTTGTTGCATTCCCTGTCTTTTTTAAGAGAGCTGTATGTTTTATATACTGTAATATGTTGAATGAATTGGATGTTTATAAAGATGTTATCTCTGTAACAATTTAAAATAAGGCAATAATTTTGTATAAAAATACTTACCTTGACAGCCTGACAGTGGTTATACAGCCTTGTAAATTAATTTAAGTGGACTGATAAAATAGTAATGAGAAACTGTAAATTGAACAGACTTATTTAACATAGTAAAAATACCGCTAATATTTTAACAAATTTTATTGTACACAGGCAGATGTTTAGCACAATTGAATGTATAAATCCAGACATTAATTTTATTCTGATTTTTTTAATACATTGTATATATTTTTCATACCTAGTTTTTCCAAAAATGCTGTAATGTTTTTTAAAGAGTTTTTCATTTTTCCTATTGTTGGACACAGTTTTTGAGGAATGAAAGACTTCTATGATTTTATAGGACAACAATCAATAAAATACTTTTAAATCCTTACTAAAAAAAAGCTTCCATTTTTCCTTTTAAGAAATACTGTTAACTGCAAGTTGTTAATGTAATTCTTGTCAAAGAAATTAAGTCTGTTCTGTAACCTGTGGCATTTTAAATCTTCTGTTCTGTAAAGATGAATAGCACTGTCATGTGTCCTACTTCATCTGTCACAGATCTAATTTACCCCTATGCACATGAATTTAGAGCAATGGCATAAAATGCAGGCCTAGGAGAGCATCTTGTGTCTCAGAGACTGTGTTCAAGGAGAGAGAGAGGGGAAAACAGTCAAGAATATAAGGTTTGTCCAAGTGCCTCGAACACTGACAGGCATGGAGCATCAACTACCTCTTGAGGAAGCCTGTTCCAAGTTTTGTCCACCCTCACAGTACATAAATGTTTCCTAATGTCCAGTCTAAACCTCCCTTGATGCACCTTTGAACCATTCCCATGAGTCCTATCACTGGATCCCAGGGAGAAGAGCTCAGCCCCTCCTCAGGAAGCTGCAAAAAGAAATGAGGTTGCCCCTCAGCCTCCTCCTTTCCAAACTAGACAAAGCCAGAGTCCTCAGCTCCTCCTCCTCAGAGGACTTGCATTCCAGCCCCTTCACTAGCTCTGTTGCTCTCTATGAGCCTCTAAGAATCTGGCCATGGGATCCAATACATTTTGCACACCTGGCTTACAGAAGTAACTGCAAAGAAAATAATTCAAAATTAATCAAGAGAGAGAAATGAAACAAGGCCCTACTGTAGAGTACTCGGGAAGTGGAAATGTTGGATCCAGGTCTTGTGCTAAAGATGACTGCATTATTTACTATTAAACAGTTAAAATAAATGCTGTAAGACTGTATTGCAATTATTTATAATGCATAACTTACCCAAGGGTTAGCACACACAGGAGGAAAGATGACTGCTTGTACTAGTGCTGACGGCTTGAGGCATGGGGTGCCTCAGGACTGTCCTCTCCTGCCTGATGGCTGCTCCTGCTGGCCACAACAGTGGTCTGGGAACCTTCTCATGAGTGGCAACAACCTCGCCCTTCACCTAGAAGCTGTTACAACCTCACAGGTGCAGGCGTGACAGCTACAAATTCATTCCATTATGTGTTTGTCCCATCTGCTTGTTTGCACAGTTTGTTTGCCCCCACCTGCACAATAACTGAACAAAGAATCAAAATTAAAGTGAAAAAAAAAAAAAAAAGCAGTATGTTTTCTAAGGAAGCAGCTGATGCCATCAGTGTTGTCTAAGCAACACAGCTTCAGTCTGCATTACATAATTCCCCCATGCACAGAAGTAAGACTGCACAGTGTTCTGTTCAGTGTAGCATCAGCATGTGTCTGGAAAAGGCATCGAGCAGGCCCAACACTGAAAACATACCTCTTAAAATCTTTGACTAAATTCCCTCATAACTCAAAGAGGTCTTAGAAATTTAAGAACACACAACAAGCAATTTATCTAATAGTTCGTATAAGCAAGTTTTCAAAAGCTAAGGGATTGTGTTGTTTTTTTCCCTTCTTGCAACTCCACAGTATTTTCTTTAGCAAAAAAAAAAAAAAGAAAGAAGTCATCTTTTAACTCTGACTTGCTCTGAGATGAGAACTTTTACTAAAAACTCATTCACTACTTTCACTAACCGGTGTGCACAGGTGCGCACACACGCACAGACATGCACACAGATACAGACACACTTTCTCTCTCCTCACCCCAGCCCTGCCCACGGAGGACGACATGACACTAGTATCTCCTTTTTAATTAGTTCTTTAATTCAGTTCCCTGAATCAAAGTTTCACTTTACATAATGCAATTAAACGTATATCACATAAGGTGGGCAGAAACCATGCAAAGCCCAACATGTATGACCAGCCCAGTGATGAGGTGCCTGCATGGATGAGAACATCATCTCAGTTTACACTTAACCCTCACTGAAGCCAAGACCAAACTGAACATCAGCACTGCCAGAGGAAGGAAGCCGCTCGGTCCTGGTGAGCCCAGGTGCCCACATGGTCTCTGTGGACTGCTGGAGGCCATCAATCACCCCTTCAGGAAACCAGTGCCCACCTGCCATCAACCTGTCTCAGCATTTCCAATGCTCATGACACAGATAAAGAATAGCTATTAATATCTTCTCTGCTTCTTTGTATCATCCCTGCAACATAATAGAACCTTTTTATCTGCTGAACTTTTAAAAAGTAACACTATAACGCAGTATTGTTTTTGACTTTCATATCAAAGAATAAATTTGCTTACCATTATACAAAGCTAATTTGCTGAAAACAAAAAGGCAAAAGTAGGACCACTTTAGTCAATCTACACAACCTCATGAAATGCAGTCGTTGCACAGCATCGTATTTACATGCACATACCTTAAACTCTCTATCTATAAAATATATTCACACAAACTTCTTTTTTTCCTGTGTATCCTATTTCTAAAGTAATACACTTGGTCAAAACAAGCAGACAGAACAAGTATTAGAAACAAACTTAAGAGTAAATTTTGATGCCAAGATTGAGGAAATCTGATGAGGCCTTGATTCCCGGGAATTAAACACAGCTAGTGGTGCTCTTAGCTCTACTGCAGTCTGCCAATTATTTTTGACACCTGTATCATAGCAACTACATCATTTAGTCAAACTGGAGATAACAGTAAGGTCAGGAAGAATTAATTACTGCCACTGAATTCTGTTTCATTCCATAAGCTGGACGTCCAGAAGATGCTAAAAACTCTACACAGTCACAAACAGCCTTCACTAAGTGCACTATGAACTGGGAAGAGAAACGTTCATTGTTTCTAGCTAGCCATATGAAAATTAAAAACCTTACACCAGCATTACCTCATAGATTGCTTAATAACCTGATCATGCAGTTTAACTCTGGTAAGCAGCTAAACCCCACACAGCCACTTGCTCTCTCCCCCCAGTGGGATGGGAATCAGAAGGGTAAAAGTGAGAAAACTCATGGGTTGAGTTTTAACAGGTAAAGCAAAAGCTGCAGGTGCAAGCAAAACAAAATCACGCATTCATTCACTGCTCCCCATAGGCTGGCAGGTGTTCAGCCATGTCCAGCAAAGCAGGGCTCCATCACGCTAAGGGTGACTTGGGAAGGCAGATGCCACAGCTCTGAACATCTCCCCTTCCTCCTTCATCCCCCAGGCTTTTATTGTTGACCGATATGGCCATACGGTTGGTGTGGGATATCCTTTTGGTCAGTCAGGGGTCAGCTGTCCCGGCTGTGTCCCCTCACACCTCCTTGTCCCCACTTGCTGGTGGGACACGTGAGAGACAAGAAAGGCCCGGACCCCGTCGCAGGCACTGCTCAGCGACACCCGGGACAGCGCAGAGACATCAACACTGTTGTCACCACAGATCTGAAACACAGCACCATACACACTACAACAAGGAAAATTAACTCTATCCCAGCCAAAAACCAGTACACCCGACTCTGGGAAAAGGCTAATTTGCAAACTCTGAGGAACACAGAAGTTTCTGATACTTTTCTGCTTAAAAAAAAAAAAAGGCATGTTAAGCTACACACTTTAAGCGCAGTTGGGAAAGTATAACAAATACTATTATTTACACATTAGTCACGTTACTTTGTGAGTAAAGATCTGACCATACCAAGCCATGACCAACTCAGTGTGCATTTCTTCTAGTGGCGGCCCTGATACCACTGCATGATCCTGATCGCCTGGAATTTGGGGTGCGTGGGGGTGTGTGTGAGAAAGAGAGAACTGCTGTCTGTATTTGTTCAACCAATACTGCTGTTCTTACACAGCTCTGCTATTGCTACAATTTCTTTTTGCCCTTTGTGTTGTTAGGTAGACATTTAGGCATCATTGCTTTTAAGTACCACAAAAACCAAGAACAAGGAGAGTAAGACTGGTACCACCTGCCAGCCTTTTTTTTTTTTTCTCCCCATGATTTTTAATCCAACCCTGCCAGTAGCAGCACTACTGCCCATTCTTCCTCAAGACGACACAAATTTGTGATGTGGAGCAGCCCAGCCTACTTTGCTGTGGTAACTGGCCCTCATCCCACACCCCACAGCCTTAACTGGCCCCAGAAGCACAGCTTCTCTCTCAGCTCTGGGCACCATCTTGCTCCTGGGCGCCATTTTGTAACAGGTTGCCCCTTGTCCCAGCACAACGCCCCTGTGTTTCCAAGGCCAATAGCTTGAGGTGCAGCACTACATGCAAGTTATTTCCTTTCAATTTCCACACAAATTATCACTAATATAATTTCTTCCCCGCCCCCGCTTTGATTCCACGGCTCACCTTCAGCGGTGAGGCTCCCGCCTCCTCAAAGTGCGACGCAGCCCTCAGACCGGCTCAACGCCGCCATG
>VYZM01023829.1:93483-114987 GCA_013398915.1 Dromas ardeola | reverse complement strand
TGTGTGGGGGGGGGAGGTTGAACGATACGCTTTTTTGCAGCTGTGTCGTAGAAATAATGGGCTTGGCATCCTTGACTCCTTGTTAACCCAAGGGAAAGCTGGGGGTTAATGACCGAGACTTGTTTCTGTATGAAAAGAAAATGGTTTCACCTGAACAGTTCTGTGTTCTTCAGGATAAGGCTCATAAAACCTGGTGGTCAAGATCATTTTTTGCAAAGGACAAGAAACAGAAGTCCCCAAGAAGGGAGAGGAGTGACATTTCCAGGCGAACAAAATGAAACGCAAGAGCTTTGTTCCTCAAGGATAAACCTAGAAATAACCGTAACTATGGCTGCAAAGGGCAGGTAAGAGGGCTGCCAAGTAAACCAGCAGCACTTTTCAGTGTTGAATACCCATCCTCAGCCTTAGCTCCATCTCCTGCCCCAAGCAGTGGGGAACAGAGCCCAGCCCCAAATCCAGCCCTGAGGGTTTAAAAGAAACAGGGGTTTGATCAAAACAAGTGTTTCTCAAACTAGTCACCCTACTCGAAATCCTAAACAGTGTTCTTACATAGTTGGAAGCATTCAAAACAGAATGACATTCAAAACATTAAGAACTACAAAGAGATGAAGTAACACTTTAAAGAAAAGAATTTTAATGTAATACTATAACCCATACATGGACTGTTTTAAAAAAAGAAAAATTAGAATGCAATGCAACCTTAAAGTGTATTCCACCATGACTTTTATCTAACCATCTTTCCTGTAATCTGAAATTTTAGTCCGTACTGATGATCGATGGGCACAGAAAGTGAAAAAAGATAAAACTGAATGGGGTGAAGGGCAGAAGAGAATATTTCTGAAGATTGTTTCCTCCCACAGTACAAATTTAACAAGTGTTTTCAAGTTTAGTTTAATTAAGCTATAATTACCTTCTGTGGAAGTGTTGGTGAGAAGACTGCTGCACAGCTGGAATAACATAGTAAGTATAATTACTCACCACCCCAATTAAAAAAAAGTCTTTTGAGATGTTTCTACCAACAGCAAGAACAGTTTAAATATTATTAAGCAGTATTTTAGCAGGTTTTTTTAATATCTATCTGTTACCTGATGGGTAAAAAGAAAAAAGCTACAGCAGGACAAGAACCATACGTCAACTAACATTGCTAGCATTGCATTTCTTTTACTTAAAAAGCTACACTGAACACAGAATACCATGCATATACAGATATTACCAACTATTTTGAAATAACTGCTCTTCAGTATGAGGGAATTACCAGCTTGCCCTAAAAAAGTTTTTCCTTCTAGCTAAATAAATGCTATAAAAAATGAAACAAAAAAGTTGAGTATGTTGGCTTTATCGACACAGATGAAAGTGCGTCAACTATAGCGTTCACTCTGGAATCGTGGAGCATAGTTTCTGGCACTTTCATTCTCCTGTGTTGTGATTAAGTCTATAATAGCCGTCAGTACTGCTGTATCCCTGGATTTAATATCATTCCAGTCCACAGGATGTGGGTTTTCTATTTTTTCTTGTAGAAGATCATCGAGCTCTTGTCTTAAGTTCTGCAAAGAGTTTGTTGGAGTGAACAAAAAAAAAAGAAAAAAGAAAAAAGAAAAGAGGGAATTACAGCTACACACAACAGCATTACTACAGCAAGTTCAAATCCCTTGGGCCCCCTGTTCGTCTGATCTTTACACCTGCTGCTCTCCTATCAATTCATTTCAACATCACTATCAAAAGCTGCTTCTCAAAAACTAGCAGTTTTACCTTTTATGACAGATGACCATCTCTGGAAGTGATGGCCTTTAACAGCCTATATGTCCATGAGCTGACTAATTCAGGATTAAAAATATTTGGTGTAAAAAAAAAAAAAAGAAAAAGAGTCAGATATGATTTCTAGGATCTAGTATTGAACAAAGCGCTATTCAGCTCCTCCTTCCACTGGAACTTATTACTGCTAACTGAAGAGCCCCATCCTCATATTTCCATATCCACGTGAACATTTCATGGGCTGATCAAGTCATCCTACAGCTTTTGCTGTGGAAAACTACAAGAGATTAAACTCTTCAAATCTCTCACTGTAAGACACGTTTATAATCCTTTAAATACACCCTATGACTCTTCTCTGAAGCTTCTATGTTTTTCAATATCCCCATGAATTCTTCAGCAGAGGCTGCACAAGAACATCACCACTATCTTCCTGATGCCTCAGACACACAGCCTTATTCTCATTAGTCAAGCTATTAACTGGGAAACAAACAAAAATTAAATCTGACTGCCTGCTCCTAAGGCCAAACATAAGGGAGTACATTACTGTTTAATTCTGCCCAGTTTACCATGTGATACAGACTGTCCAGAATGTTAATACATTTAAAACATTATTCTCTCACTGTACTGGTAAATCCATAGGTACATAGTAATATCAAATCAAGAAATCTCTAAGAAGAATCAGTGTTAACACTAAGTCTTCCATATACGTTACTATTAAACATAGTTACCTTAACTAAGTGCGCTATTCTTGCTGGAGACTGGAAAACAATCCATTCATCCACAGCGATTGTATCCTGGTCTTTATCCTTCTGAATGGATATATCTCCTCCGAAGAACAAGAGACAGTATGGGGAGACCTCTGTACAATCATACAAATAAATCTGCAAGACAACAAAATTGTCCAATCACTCTTCAAAACATCTTAAGTGATATCAGTAACCCTTAATGAAATTTATAACAGAATTACAGAACATCATTATTCAGAGCCATTCATAAATTCCTTCACAGAGTGAAATCAAACCAATGACTCCTTAACAATCAGACAAAAAAAAAAATTCAGGAGTGTTACACTGGTTTGAGATAAAAAAAAAAAAATAAAAAATTTTACACCTGCTATTGCCAGAACCTTGAAAGAAACCAACTCCTCCCCCCTCCCCCCCCTCAAATCCCAACCACAAAAACCCCAGTAGTTATTTGTGGAACAATACCAGCAATATGACAAAGAACATAATCTGATAGCATGTACAAAGAATGACCCGAGACAGGAAGGCTTCAAACAAAGGCACTGTTCACATCCCCTTTGAATCCTGATCCAATCTTACTGAGATTGAAGAGCTACAAAAATAAATTACACAAATATGAACTTTCACATACACTGCTAGTTCTCATCTTCAAATGGTACACAAGCCAGTTATAATGGAACTCTGTTTCTTCCACATTAACTGATTTAGGATGAATATTAACTGTTCCATCTGTCTTGGTGCAAACTTTCACCCTTAAAAGAAAAAAAAAGTTTTTATTTTAGGATGAAAATAAGATCTTGAAAGTTTAGCACAATCTTGTCCCAAGTTAAAAAACCCCTCCAATTCTCTACGAGCATACTAAACTCTGAAAGTACAAGGACGTTTGAAGAAACTTTAACTCCTTTCCCAAAAGATTACAACTGAACCTACAGTATGAATTTTTAGACACCTCTCTCTCTCTGCATTTAAGAAGTTTGAAATCTTAGTCAAATTTATCCCCCTTAATAAACCCTGCCATTCTCTCAAGTAGAAAAACAAGTGGCATTTTTTTTCCAAATGAAGGACTATGTCAGTTAGCGAATTTGATTACACAAACCAAGTTTCAAGCAACTGCTTAGAAAAAACACATAGGAAACTTACATAAGGAATTCTTTGCTCAGCGTTACGTGGTGCCAGTGTGGAACAAGGGACTAGCTATACCACTGTCAACCAGTCTAGGGTGGTGTACCTCGATTTGTACCACATGCCTTTGAATGAATCTGACTCAAGGGACAACCGTCAACTCCTTTGGTTATACTTAGTACCTGAAATCACATTCCCTTTCTAACATAATAATGCTATCAGACAATAAAAAGCAGAAACCAAGCACAATAGATACGAAGCACAACTGTTCTCCTCCTTCCCACGTTTCAGAGATGTAATTCTTTGGGTGTGGATCACTGAGCTCTCTATTCCCTGTGCGCAGAAGTATTTTGTAAAACATAGAATTCGGTGTTTGGAACAGAAACAGCAGGTGAGAGAGCCTCTCCAGGGAAGTGGTTAGAGTAACAAATCTCTTGTTTAGTCGATCATAAAATTGAGCCTTCCTGGGCAGCTGGCTGACACCGAGCTCCACCATGCGGCAAAGATACAGTGACACCGTAACTTGCATCAGGTTTGCAAACTTACTGCATTGAGGTGGCTCCGGCACACAGGACTCGGTATAAAAGGGAGCAATGACTGACAAGCAGTGTCAGCTATAGACAGGTCTAAATTACGCAATATAAGGTAGCATTTTGACTACCTATTCTTACTCCTTTCATAGAAATAATGACTTGGGGTTTTTCTTGCTTGTTGCTTTTAATTATAGGCATCATGACTGCTCCTAGCTTCCTGTTTCCACATTACACACCCAGAAAACAATCAGTCCAAATATTCAACCCTTCATTCTGCCTTAAATCAGGTCCATAACATACTGGAATTTCTAGACTTTATGGTGCCAAATAATAAGAAAGCATAGTGTTTCAACTGCCCACTGTAGACCAAAGATGATAGCAGGACTCCTTTAGCAGCAGTGTTATTGATATATTGCAACATTATCCATGGCATGATGTACACAAAGTATTTCAGAGAGTAGCAGGCATCTAAATATTAAACAAAGTGAAGATCAACGATCTCATGCTCTCCTCTACCCTTCTCAAATGAAGCAACCCACACCCGTGACTGAGCTATACAGAGATTCATTCATGCACTCAAGCCATTGCTTCACCATGCTAAACTACCTAATGTAGAAAACACCTCGAATACAAATCAACATTAAACCAAATCCTTACATTTTTCTCTTTTTGCTGAAGCTTGGCCGGATCTTTGCAACTTTTGGATATAAACCAGCACAAATGACTGCTTTGAGCAACTTCTCATTATCTGCAGAAGACAGCAAAGTCAATAGTGCAGTTCTGCAAACTGAGACTTCAACTATCAGAAATTTTCTATTTTCTTCCACTGTTCACCTGAGTTGGTATTAGATTTGGGATCCTTGGGGTCTCTGCTGTTCACAAATCCAGCTGCAAGGAGATGCTCAGCAAACTGTCCTTTCATGTTATGCAGCATCTAGGAAATAACAAAAATTGTTCCAGAACGATGCTGTGCCAAGAGGCTTCTCCCCTTTTCCCCCACAGGCAAGATTTTAAACTGTCAGGATCTTACCTGCAGTGTATTTGAAGACAGGAAATATTCCCAGCAATAGTCTTTCTCAGTTCTGAAACCACGACGCCGAGTCTCTTCCCAGCCCTAAAAATTAAAATCATAGTTCAAAGATGTTTGTAATGAACGCATACCAAACAAGTTAGACAGCAAAAACTGGAGGTCAACAAACAATATAGATATTTTTCTCTAAAACAGAGAAAGTAAATCCTTTGAACTCATTGTTTATATATATGCAGCACAGAGTAGAAAACCAGAACTTTACAACATTTTGAATCAAAAAATGGTGAGGAGTGAAATCTAGCTAAGTTTGCCAGAATTTCATTTGTTACTGTTAACAGTCCTGGGCAGAAACTACATTCCGGGCCACTTCTTTCCTCTTCTCGCCCCAGTACTATACAACTAAACTTCCAACACTTTTGAAGTCAGCTTCAGCCTCTTGCAGAGGCTGGAAGGACAAGAATGAATGACTTCAGCAAGGTAACTGTAACATTATGTTTTCTTTGTCTCTTTCATAGACTTATCTGCAAGAAATTACATTATTGAGCCTGAAGACAAGTTTGCTCAACACTAGAAAAATGAAAATTAGTTTGGTTTTCTGTTCTGTAGAAGCCAAGAAAGAAATACTTCAGAGCCTCAACTGATCGGTTTTCTCCTTAGAATAGTCCATATTACTCAAATTAAAATTCTAGAAGAAAAAACCCAAACATTAAAACACGCCTACCGTGAAAGCATTCACCACAGTTAGATGATCACTTTTAGTGTTCTTTGACAGTTCCTTTCTTCTTGCATCTGCTACTTTCTCTTTGCCCTAAGAATAATTAGAATCTATAAAATATTCATGACTGACACGCCATTTCTTTTCCTAATTAAGATACATATACACAGCAATACTTTGTATGCTACATCCAATGTTCTGTAGGCAAAGACAATACTTTACAGTATGTGAAGGCAATCTTTTACTAATAAAAATGTAATTAACGTGAAAATAACACCGAAGTACTGTAACATCTCACTAAGTCCCAATATCCTTTTCTGAGATTCTTAAAATCTTATGTGTAATTCTCCTTTTCGAAACCTTACCAGAGGAATGACAAAAGGGTCTTTGAAGCTGAGGCTAGCTGCAATTGTAAGTACTGGATCTAAGCAGCAGAATAAAGCTCCAAAGAGGATCATTTTTCCAATATGCGGTTCAACTGGTAATCGTGCTAAATGGACACCCAGTGGAGTCAGTTCTTCTTGTCTGTCCAACGCATTCTGTCAGAAGGGAAACAAAAGGAAAAAAAGAATAAACCCATCATTTGAAATGGGATCTCCTTGAAATAGCCACTAGTATACCTAGAGAACAAAGGAAAGCCTCATAGCTGGAGAACGTAATGAGCTGTAATAAGGTATGGTAGGAAAGGGATCAAGCAAGTTATGGAGAAACAGAAATGTTCAGTTAGAGCCAAAAAAATGTAAGCCACCTTTAACTGTGTTTCAAGTGGTTTACTAGGGCTTAGTGTCTTTCTGGATGAAAGTATTAAGAATTATTAATACTTGAGAGTCTTCCTGTTCTCCTAACCAAGCTTATTTTTAGACTTGTATCTTACCCTCAATATCACTTCTGTTTTTATTTACTCTCCCCTTTGCTGCTATACAGCATGGTCCCAGAACACCAAATGTACATCTGAATTTTAGTTTTATCTAAACGTTTAGAGAATCATGCCATCAGTCTAAATACCACCCTTCATCTAAACCAGATGTTTCAATTTATTGCTACAACTCATTTGTACAAATAATACCAGGGCAAGAAGTCAGCTGTACAAATGTGTCATTAAACTCTCCTTCCCCAGCATCCAGAGGGGCAGTGACATACAAGATCTTTCTCCTATATACCTTATTGGCCCACAGAAAAAGTATCTCAAACTATTCACTAATCTGACTGAGATGGGAAAGCTTGGTGGATGCAGCCGTGAGCAGGGTGTTAACAGAAGCAGCAAATTAAGTGAGTATCTGTAAGGAATTTAAATGCAAGGTGTGTGTATATGTTTTGAGTCATTTAGAAAGTTCCTCAGGAACTACTCTATGCAGTCCATAAACATAACGTATTATGTGAAATTATTTCCTCTGTTCAGTAAAGATATATAAAGGGTCTACACAATACAATAAGGGGTTGCAAATGTCTAGACCTGTACAATCAGAACTGTCTGATAACAATGGTTCTAAATAGATTTTTCCTTGCATGTACATTAAGCAATACTTTACCAGCTCCATTAGATGATTTATGGCCAACATTACAGCATCACGAGATGGTGGATCCATTAGTTTGCTCAGAAAATAAGCAATTCCACCAAGCTTTAGAATCTGAAAGGAAAAACAACAACAAAAACCTACAGCAATTGGAGAAGGATGGCTACCTAAAATTAGTAAGCAGTAACCACACTAATGAAAAAAGTGTGAATAATTCACAGCTTGAGCTGGATTTTCACTAATTAAGAACTAAGGACAAAAATAAAAATGTATTAATGATGAAGTTTGAAACATAAGGATCTATTCTTCATTCAGTGCACATACACATGGTATTCCTTATGCATGCATAAGGAATTCAATACAAACTGCCAAAAAGGAAACTCACGTCAGTTCTACTTTTTAGTAAAATTATTTTAAGACATCATATCCCTTGACTCACTGCCATTCTCACTGAAGCTCCTCTGACTGAATGATATTTGAGGGGGGGTGGGGGGGAGGAAGCACAGTCCAAGATTTTGTTAATGCACTTCAGCTTTTATTTATACTAGACAATCCTATTTTTCCTGTGTTTGATGCATCTAGATACAAGTATGCATTTTGCAAAAGTTGCTGCAATTATTAGCTAAGTATATTGTACTTCTAGCGTAACAGAATTTCGGTTTGAAGGCAACCCTAAGCTCACAGTTGCATTAACTTAATCTCTCAACCTCTTATTCCAATGGAAAAGTAAATAAATATGTTTGAAGATTCATATGTTTACCTTGATCTGTAAACAGAGCTCTTCCAAAGGTGTCCTCAAGATCTCTGGTAACTGATAATCGTCTAGAAGGCTAGCACGCAGTCCATTGTATAGATGATAGCAGTGGCCTGGCTGAACTCTGGAATTATTTAAATAAACAATTTTTTTTCCTATACACCGTGACATTATGATTGTGTTCGTTTATAAACAGCTTTCCGAAACACCTCAAAGAATTAGAACTGAAGCATATTCAATTGTAAAAGCCTTTTCAGCTTTCTGAAACACAGACCCATCAACAGGAAAAAGGTATGCGGAACACAGAAACCTCCTATCAACTGCTCAAAAGGAGTAATGAAGAGACCAGAGAAGAACTCTAAGTTCTGTAAAAGAGAAAACATTCCACAAGGTATTTTGAGAGGGAGAGAAATTTTTTTTAAAAATTGGTATATAGCTAAGTGATAGTAATTTGCAGGCAATTTTCACTTCAATCTATCATAGCCTCATAAATCATGTGTGAAGGCAACAAAAATTAAAAAAAATGCGTGACTTATTATTCTGTAAGAAGGAGGGAAACTTGTGAGTTAAATTCAGCACAAGTTAAGTCAGCTTCCTAGAAAGACAAAGAAACCATTCTTTCCCTAAGAATAAGAGACAGTTGTACTAGCATCTGCTTCTGAACATATGAAGTAGTATCTTCAGCACGCATGTGCTACAAGACTGATGGAAACTTAAAATCACAAAACTTTTCTTTCGCCGTTATTCTTACCTTCCTGCTCGACCTTTCCTCTGCTTGGCATTAGCTTTACTAACCCACTCTGCTGCCATTGTGCTAATGTTGTTCTGTGTGTCAAAGTGAGTTTCCTTTATTTTTCCACCATCTATAACAAACACGACGTCATCTATTGTAATGCTGTTTAAAAAAAAAAAAAAAAAAAAAAAAAAAAGAGAGAGAGAGGAAAAAAAAATCACAACTCTTCATCTTTGCAAGATTGACGTAGGATTTTAAGGGGTTTAGCCCCTCTTTACCCCCTCCCAAACTGTGAGNAGAAAACTGACACTGCCACAGCAAAAAAAAAAAAAAAAAAAAAATTATGTTTGGAATTTCATTAAGAATTATGTCACTAAGCAGTTCAAGAAAGAATTTGATTTATTCTCCTAGGTCTGGCAAAAGTCACCCCATAGGGTTATAAAGTCTGCAGAGAGGATAAGCAGCTCAGATTTATCACATACAACAAAGGCGAGTCTGGCAAGTCTTTATAGTAACATGCCTGTTTTAATTGTTTTAAACAATTAAGGAAAACTCTTGTTTAGTCTATAAACATTTCTAAAGATAAATTGTTATAAGTGAATGAAACAAATACAAAAACATATATTTTGGAAATACTAAACAGGTTTATACTTTAGATTACCACTTTTGTTCATTTTATTAAATGTATAGCTTTTTTCAGTCTGTACAGCTAGCTATTTACCTAGTCTCTGCAATGTTGGTAGCAATCACGATTTTCCTTACTCCTGGCGGGGTCTTCTTAAAAACCTGTAATTATCCATGGCCCATTTATATGTTTGCCAAAACCAAACATACGCTTAATTAATTTTTTTTGTAGTTGTGAAATGTTACTTTATTGCATAACAACATAAGAAAAGCATACCTGAGTCTGGTTAACAGTAGGCATCAATGAATGTAAAGGTATGATAATAAACCTATCTGAAAATTAAAAATCAGTAAGAGATACGGTGTAAGCACAGAAACTTTAGTTTTACAGGAAAATCAAGTATGCAGAATACAGAAAATATGCTGCAAGTAAGTCCACTGATTCGTATCCTGAATTCACAGGTATATGTATCATAATGGCAAATTCTAAAGTAAAAAGGTATAAAGGAAATTTTTTTTATTACGCTACGATGACTTGACAAGTTTAAGAAAATATATGGAGTTAAGTAATTTATATTTAATTTTTAAATTCTCAAATTATTTAACAATTGCTCAAGTTTAATAAATAAACTGACACACTCAGTCTTTCAAGAGATTGAAATTCTTTATCTATGGAATGTACACAATACGAACTGAACTGTAAGACAACTGTGTGAATAGCCAAGAGCATAGTTAGACAAGTTAGATGAAAATATAAGTTATGCAAAAAGGACAAATTAAAGTGTATCGCATAGGCATAGAGTATTTTAGTGTCCTATAAAAAAGCTTCTATGAATAAACAGGATTTAAATGAACTATCAGCAAAGCAGTAGACAGAAGCTGCTGAAGAATCAACAGGAAATGAACAGAGAAGGAACAGAGTTTAGTTTTGAATTGAAGTTATCACAGCTACAAGAAAGTACGAAAGGAAAAAGACATGAGCCTGAGATTCTTTTTCAGATTTTTCACTCCTACACTGAGGAAAACGAGTTATTATCATTAGTAGATGAAAGATACCGTGTGTGCAGAGAAATGCAAAAAATGCCGAACAAACTGCAACCATTTTGAGAGACCAGAAAAAAATAAATCCAGTGCAATACTAGCAATCACATGCAAAAATTAAATTTGCCACTAATGCTACTGGTAGAATTCCCATGTAAAATTTGGTTTTTACCTGACTTAAACATGACTTGTGACATCAAGAGATCATGCAAAGTGCTAATGTTGTCCCAGCCTGGAAGAAACACTAGAATCGCACCATCCTATATATAAAGAGGGAGTGAAGGGAAAAGACATTAGAATAAATTATATGCTATGGAAAGACCCAGCTACTTGCATACTAATACACATATGTTGGATAGATGATATTTGAAACCTGGATATTTGAAATTTGTAACAAAGTTTGTAAGATTGTTTTCTATAAAAGAGTTAGTTACATTTATCCAGCTGAATGTAATAAATAAAAATTTGATTGCAAACATTTTTCCTTTGCCATGTTTAAAACACCACCATGTCAACACTGGAAAAATTTGAGCTGCAAATAAAACAGAAAAACTAATGTATAATTTTCAAAACAGGAAGAACAAAATACAAAATAGCAACTCATCCTCATTACCCACAGCTTAAGTGATCTATCAACTGAAATATTAAATTATTTAATATTTAAATAATCAAAATTCTCTTTAAGGAATCAGCCAAGGTGTCAGCTCTTCCACAGATGTTTTTGAACACAGAAACAAATATATAGCTTCAGGTTTCGACAATCCACATACATTATACCTATGGTAACAGAAGTTATTCTTCGTTTGTCACTGCTTCAGGCACAGGATCCTTCTAGTATTAATATTCTGATAATGTTATTACTAAATAACAAGGTAAGGCACATTTGGGGATAACAATGCAGCTGTATTAACTGCTAATCTTGACAGCTGAAAGTTGGAAGACTTTCCTAGCTGTGTGTTTGGTAAGTGTGACTAGACTTTTGCGAATCAAAATTCAGTCTTCACAGCATCTAAGTCAGCTATAAATTACTTGGGCAGAAAACCATTAAAGCCAACTGCATAGTGTAGATATGACGCAGCAAACATCAACTCTAAGAATTGCTCTTGCCCTCTGCCTCTCATTGCTGAGACATTAAGAACGGAGATTTAGTTGTACACTAAAGAGGTTTTCAGACAGTTTTCTACAGCTATTTCACAAAACGTAACTTTTACTGCACACTACAAAGAAAACTACCTTGGACAAACACACACAGTCACAGAAAGAACTAAAAGTTCAAATTTAATTTGTAATTCTATTACTTTCCATCAAATAACTAAGGTGTATAATTAATTTGAAGGCTTTTTAAAAAGCTTAGCCAGGAGAAAAAAAAACCCACAGCAATCTGAATCCAAATGGCACTCAAACCTTCAGGTATCTGTCCTGTTTTATTTTCGAGACAGTCCCTACTGTCACTGAAAGAATTCTTTTTTTCCCCCATTGCTCAGAAGGGTCCATAAATGAGCTTATCGAATGTATTTGTAAGTTTTCCAAGTTTCTTACCTACATAGCTCTCGTTAACACCCACAACCCCTCCTCAAGAATAATGCTTAGATGTGTGCTCTGCTTTAAACATGGATTCTATCCCATCATTTCAATAAACATGGTAATTAATCACATTTTAAACTCAAGGCTTAAATAGTAATTAGATATTTAAAGCTGTTGATTACTTCTCAGAAGAGCAAAATAAAAAAATTCTTCTCTGTATCTGTACGATAAGGCAAACTATCAGCTCTGACACTCCCAACAGCCACCTGAGGTCAATTCAGTGACATCATTAAAGTGTGATGATAGGAGACAGAACCGTACCTCTTCTTCCAAAACGATGTGTCTGATAAGTGCTGCTATAAGATCAAGGTCGACCTTGTCATCATCCATCATTTCCAAGGCATCTATAGTACTTGCTGAATACCTAACAGGCATCAAAAGCATACACATTGGTAACTTACTAACATACAAAGTCATGCACTCATGTTCCTGCTGTAAGGCTCTGCAATCAATACATCTAAGTAACCCACTACTGTTCAAGTTATTTCTTTGTCTTTTCAATTACTGTACCTCCAATGTACTCTTGAGATTTAGTTTAGCGTGATTATTGTCAGTTTAGAATAGTAAGTTTAGTCATTACCATGTTATGTCTGAACTGCATTTGAAGCATTTACATGATCTCTCTCCTCCTCATGAATTACCTAAGACCTAAACAATCTGAGCTTACCCTTCAATTTATCCCTCACTCACAGTGAGCAAAGGAGGCATCTCATCTGTCCTGCCCTTTGCTTTCATGAAAGCTAACGCTATGGCAAGAATTGCCAATGGATTCAAAAGACATGGTGGGAAAGGGAAGGAGGAGCACGGGGTAGGCCAGACAGAGATACAGCATTGAGGACTTTTTTCCCTTAGAAAAGGGGAGGTAAAACTGAGCCACCTATATTCATTATTGTTACCACGCTGGATATACAGACAGTCCCAACACACAGAGGACAAATAAGACAGGAGAAAAACAGGAAGATGCTGTTCCTGAAATAAATCAGCCAGGCTATCCAATTAATCAGTTTACCCAGATTACCAAAGCAGTCAAATGCTGGCAATCAAAAGAAAGTTTCAAGTAGACAATCTCTACTAGGTGCTCAAGAGGAGAAATTATTTAGCTTGGTTTTAAACCACTATAGAGGAATATTAAACTATTCTGAGGAAAAAGTTGTGTGGGTTTCTTTTGTTTTGTTAGGGTTTTTTTTTTTGTTTTATTTTTTGCTTGTTTGGTATTTTTGTTTGTTTTTAAAACCCAGCATATTTTTTATTATGTTGATTATGAGACTAAAATACTGTGAGATCTCTCTCAAAGAAAAAGACTGAAGAGGAGGAGAATTCATCAAAAGAGAGCTAATGACCAAAGCTCAAGAAACCTAACATCATGTTGAAGACTGTAATGGACAATACCAACATCAATAGCAAGCAATTTGGCAGCTGTAAGTTCTCTTAGATGCAAAGGAAGTTAATTCCCTGTGATAACTCCAAAGCATTTCAACTGGTTGCCAGCCAACTGTACAGGCAATTCCATCATTATTGTTTTCCACAGCAGCAACTGTCACATCATTAATAAAAGCACAGTAATAGAATACAGCGCTAATTTCTCAGTTAAGTGTCTAAAAACCAAAAAGAGTAACTTGAGAACAACCTGCCCCGCAGCTGCCTTAAATAGTCTGGCCATCGCTCCCTGTAGATTTCCTCTTTTTCTTCTTTTTCTGGTCTGCTTACATGTCCTTGCATGAAACCTTTCTTCCATCGCGGCCGACGGTCTGTGTTTTCTGGAGTATACCTTTAAATTTAAATAACAAACATAATTAAATTTGGAAACTAAAGTCATTTAAAGCCAGCTGCATAGCAGTTTTCCAAACCATGGAAAATATGCAGCGTTTTAGCTATACAAGGTAAATAAGATTCTGAAATTTCTTTTCTGTAAGAAATCTTACTTAGAAAAGCAGGTACCATCTCTAGTGAGCATAAGAATGTGTAGGAAAAAAAGTCTGAACAAACAGAAAGACTAGCTTGACTAGCTGAAAATTCACTACTCCAAAAGAAAAAAGAAGATACAAGTTTTTTTTACTCCCCAAGCCAACATTTCCAGGTTGCTATGTGCAACAGCTTCTAAACGTTCCTTGAAATGTTTTCTGTTGAAAAACACACCTAATTTCTCCACAGATTATTTATAGCAAGATAATCTTTGGAAAAAGATACTACGCAAAAAAAAACCCAGAATACTGTCTGTAACGGTGTTCAGAAAATACACTTACCTCAACTTCTCAATTACATCCTCAAGAAGGTATTCCACTACAGGGAAGGTGAACCCAGGTATGTGAATCATTGGACAGTTATCTGTGGAGGACAGCACAACTCAGTTTTTAAACAGCAAATAAAATACTGTACTGGAGTAACAAAGGCAATAAACATTCTTCTCTATTTTTGCAACATAGTTGCTAAGTCTATAGGTTGGGGTTTTTTTGTTTATTTTTAAATTCTCACAGAAGACCAAATTCAATTCCAAATAAAGTTGCTGAATACAAAAAACCATAGGTAGCAAGCAGTGTATTGTTCTCCAGTATGTTGTTCTGGTTCCAGCTACAGGATACAGTTGGAAGACTGAACAACCAAAGGCTTCAATCTGGTTACCCACTCACACCATAACTTCTAATATATGGTAAATGTTAGTAAATACTTAACATGAAAACACACTGGAGATATGTTTCCACGATATGTCTAAACAGCAAATACAAAAGCAACATATGAGTATGATGAGATAAAATTATGGGAACAAGCATCTCCATTAGCTGGCAACTATTTGTAAAATTGAAGTCATTATCTCTTTTGACAAAAATCAATTCTAAAATTTGAGAACTGCATTACACCTTAGAAGCCTAAATTACTTCAGCGGAACACTCACAAGAAGCATTTCACCTACCAAAATACTCCGAAAACTTCTCTGCATTTAAAGTAGCACTCATGAGTATTACTTTCAGATCCAAACGAATATTCAGAAGATCTTTAATAATGCTCATTAAAACATCTGACTGAAGATTTCTTTCATGAATTTCATCAAGGACTACATGACTAATGCTGGACAAGTGCCTAAAATAGGACAGCAGGAAGTTAAACATTTGTTTTTAGCAAAATTAAAAAAAACAGAGCAAAGATTGTTAGAAACAGCTCAGTAGTCAAGTCATTTCATAATTGTATTCAGTTTTTTATTAAATAGGAAAAAACTTACTTATCTGACTGGAGCCACTGTAGGACAATTCCTGTGGTACAGTATAAAATTGAACCTTGTTTCCTTGGTAACCGACTGAAAGAGATACATTAAGAATTCCTCAGTTCTCTTCTGTATTTTGCAAAGCACTTTAAAAGCTTAAAATCAAAATGCAGACAGTCATTACAGACATTATGAAATATGCCTCATTCTCTACTTTGCTCACTTACAGTTCAATTGGTGGAACAAGGAATTAGGCCACAGTTGCAGCATTTTTGTTGATGGGCAATGAACTACTTGTAATTTGACAGAAGCCCTGACTTCCCAGACATCATTTTTCATCATTTGCACATTGATCCTCTGACCCCAAGTTTTTGTAGCTATCTAAGCGCAGCATAGATGACAGGTAAATATATAGCAATGTAACACTCGTGATTAAATAGTAAAGAAAAACATAAATGAGATTCTATAAACTCAAATTAAAATGCTGAAAGGACTAAGCTGGCATCTCTCACCAGCAGTTTTTCCTCAACAATAATTGTGATTCCATTATTTGCTGGTAACATTTCAGATATTTTTTTGTAAATTACAGATGACTCCAAATGTAATAGCTTTTGCTTTATGGCACTAGGCTATAAACTCTTGTCAATGCACCTAACTTTATTACTTGATCCCAGCAGGATTACTCAATAGGTAAGTGTACCTAATACATAATTTTCCCCAGAAATATGGGTTCCAGCATTCTTTCCTTTAGCACTTTTTTCCTTGAAATTCACGGATTAAGGACATCACTTTTATCTCTACCTATAGCAGAATCTTTTAGAAGAGCTGAACTACTTCTAAAATTTTCTTGCTTGAACAACAATAGATACTACTGTACACCAGTGCGCAAGAACTGCCAGGGGAACCTCTCTCACCTCTGTAGACGAATTTGGTATCCCGTACTCTTGCCATTACCACATGCTTCTGCCCTTTCAGCAGCGACTCTCTCAGCCACCTTAGGAAAATAAATAAAATCAAAATAGTGCATTAAAAAAAGAATATTACAAAATCCCACAAGGCTGAGCTATGATTTAGCTACTCATCAGCAGGAAATACCTAGAATCTAAACAACACACACACCAAAAATCACTTTTCCTCCTCACTGAGAAGAGCATTTCCTGTCAGCAAACCAAGAACAGGTTTGCGACCCAGGATGTATTTTAAAGACAGACACCATTTAGGCATTAGCAATATACTCGTCCTTTCATCAGAGCAAGCTTTTCCACATGGGAAGTAAGGTTCTATAATCATTCGATACTTCACTATCAAGAAGAGTAAATACTGTGCACTTAAAAGCCAAATTCTTTCTTGCTCATTAATATGCCACTGAAGAGCCTGACACAACGTTTGTGCTGCCCAAATCCATTAAAGTCACAGATATAAACCATGATTAAATTCAGGGAAGAACGAGGCTTGCAGTGCCAGTACTTTATTAATGACCAAAAATTATGGAATATCAAATTAGTGTATATTAACACAAGTGTTATTTGCAATAGAATCCAAGATGACTGAAAACAAACACACAGAAAGCCATCTTCCCTGTCCACTACAGGCTGAATGCTTATCTTAAGCTTTAAATTTAGCATGAGTACATGTGATGGCAGAGCAGTTTCTCTGAGAGATGCACAGTACCTATCTGGTCATTTGGAATTTTTTCAGATCTTAACTTCAAATAATTTAGCAGATTGTAGACTCAGTTCATCAACTTGCCCACGGATCCTAGGCCCAGTAAGAAACATGTATTTCAGTGATTCTGAGTAAGGCAGTAATTTTTCCTCAGATGCGTTGGGGGAAAAAATAAATGAGTAAAAAAATTACAAGTAGTAAGTTACTCAGTTTGTCAAACAGCACTTACCGAGATAGCACTAATCCTCCGAGGCTGAGTACAAACAATCCTGCATGTAGACCCCTTCCCTCGCTCTATGTAATCATCCAGAATGAACTGTGTAACTTGGGTTGTCTTTCCACAACCAGTTTCACCACTTATCACAGTTACTCGATTATTGTTTATAAGGTTTACAAGTTCCTGTTTCCAAAGAAAGAGAAAACATTTATTGTATTATTATTCAAAACAGATTTTAAAAGGATTTTGACAATTCTCTGCTACTATGCGGTGAACTTAGAAGAAAGTGTCATAGCAACTAAAGAAACAGATACTCATCTGTTTCTCATAATACTAAAAAAATTTAGTTTAAACCACACAGAAGTAATTTCTGCACATTTGCACTTCACATGTGTAAAGTTTAAAGCATATAAAATTTGAATACTAGTTTTAAATATTTAAGATCCTATATGAAAACAACATAAAATAACTAAAATGAAAGCCTGAAATACATTTTTTTTAATGTTTCTCCCTCCTTCTTGCCTTCTGTAAATCTTTGGTGACTGACAACAAGTGTTTTCTGTTGGATTGCAAGACTATACTAACTGAAGATTTTCAGAGCAACATTTTAACGTTTCTTATACTGACAGTACCATATTTCTTACACTCCCAGCCTCTGCCTCCCAATCCAAAGGGCTGTAAAGGGGAGTATAACTATCTTAAGAACCAAACACTAACAGCAAGGACCATGTCATGACAAATACAGTAACTTTAGAAAGGAAGCTCGCTAATCATTCAATGAACCTGCAAAAGAAAACATAACAGAATATGCGTAATACCTCTCTCATACAGGTGGTATCCAATGAAGAATTAACATCTATTAATAACAACCCATACTGTCACTGATTTTATATTCTGCCTGGGGAATTAATGTCAGTAACAGCAAGCAGTACAGCCATAAAGTCTGTGACTAAAAAAGAAAAAGGTTTAATCTGCATTATATTCAATTCTAAATTGGGCAAATGTTCAACAAATGGCCACAATTTTATATATGTAAGAAAACAAATGCATGACAGTTTATGCAGTGGTCAATTATTCTATATAAAATCCAAGTGACTAGGTACATTCTACAAGTTTAACTGGCAGAGGAAGAAGAAAAGACCTATACTTTAAAAAGACTACTTCAATGTATCTAGCATTCAACACCATTTCGGTGAATACTGCTGCCCTTACTGATAAAACTGTATCTAGCTACAGAGTAACTTCGCATGTGTCACGAAGCAGAGAACCTGAGCTACTTTCTGGAAAGAAGTCAAAGCCAGTGTCAGAACTTGGGAAGCTTCAGCACCTTCATAAAAGGCAGTAAGTTTCCTGTTAGTCCTGGTTACACAACTGTTTCCTCCCAGTTTAAAACAGAACAACAGTAATGCGTATTCTTTCAAATTAAATACATGTTTACCTGTCTCATCCCATATGAAGGGAGTTTCTCTCGGAATCTCTGGGGAAAAAGAAAGTAACAGTATCTTTAAACACCTTTTCCCACACTGAAACAGATTTCATCTACAACCTAAGCTAAACAGAGAAACAACACGACAAACTGTTAGGCTAATACTTATATAAACACAGGCCTACTAGAAGTAAGTTTGATTCCATGCATATTTTCAGTTTCATTAAATTTAGCAAAATTATTTAAAACCAACAGTTCAGTTGTACTGTTGCAAGACTAGGGCCTTGGATCAAAGGGAGAACTGCCTGTTCACAGTAAGATTGTTTTATTTGACAACTTCTTATATGGCTGTTAGAACAACATAAAGTGCATTTTTCAAGAGGCAATTCCTTCAGAGCCCATTTTTGTGCTTTCAGTTTTAGACACAAATTCAGGGGTACAATCCATTAAAAAACAAACAGGAAAACACCACCCAACTAGACAATGCATAAGTTTCAAATTTTAGATTTTATGCAATCAGCAGTTGTCACTGAAAATCTGTTGTTTTGGTTTTTTTAAACACTGTCCTATCAATAGATATGCATTTTGTAAATTCTGAAGGTAATTTTTAGGCAAAGTAACATCATAACAACTTCCTAGTAAATATATTGCAAGAAATTATGTTTCCTGGCTAGTTTAATTAAAAAAATAATAAGCCAATCAAAAGCTTTCCACTTAACATATGCAAACATACCTGCATTTCAATATATCTAGGATCAGATTTCTTCTTTTTTAAGTCTTCTTTAAGTTGCTCATCTAAATCAGTATCTTGGTCATTTTTTTCAAAGAGATATTCCATGTCCCGATCAAGAAATGTTTTTTCCGAGACTGGTCTCTGTTTTACAGGAGCTTTTTCAATATCTGGTTTCACTTTTGCAGGCTGTTCCGGAGTTGGTCTGAAATAAGTGCAGAGAACAGAAACTTCAAAGGTTATCCAAGATGTGCCTGTGAAGAGCACACTGAACCATTCAAGGCAAACCTGAAATCTGTTTGAGACATTACAGCCACAGGTTACTTGGCCATCAGCTGATGGCATATGCCATTAAAACAATTAAAGTCTGAAAATTACCAGCCATCAAAAATTTTACATTGGTATCTAGAAATGTAAAATGTTCTTTTGCATCAAACGAAGCTAACAACACAACAAAACATCTCCAGAAAAAATCACTGCCTAACCCACTGCCAGAACCACTGCCATGGAACTCAGCAGAACGGAGACTCAAACACCTTGTTTCAGTGGACTCAGAGTAACAGACCTGGCTGCCTATTTCACTGCCATAATTTAAAATCCTTTAGGTGTTAAAAACGAACCCTATTTCACAGAAACCAAGAAAACATTCCAAGACTGTACAATAACTGAAAAATGAAGTGAAATGCTACCTCTGGAAGAGTAATTCCAGAGGCCAGGGGAGCTGAAAAATTCCATATATCTACTCTAGTAGGCCTGCAGATCAATTATAGAATTTTATTAAATTAATACAAACTTAACACCTCAAATTCAACAATAATCTGGAAGACAGTTTTACAGCAATGGTTACAACCAACTTTCTCAGTATGACCATACATGTAGAGAAAACCGAGTATATTTGTTAACCTAATTAGCTCACTAAATGTAAATATATTCTGATATGCCTTTCTACCAGTTTGTGGGACATTTGTTCAATTCAAAGTAAATAAAAGCATTAGTAATTGTTTCTCTTTACCCTTCTTCATCCCCAGACCACCAGGACATGGCTTCTTGCTCCTTTTCATTTTTAGTTTGGACGGTATTCAACAGCTGCACAATTTGTTCTTCCCTGCGTTCGTCCATACGGACAACAGCTCTCTAATAAAAAAAAAAAAGGTACAATTTTCATCAACATATACTCAGCATATCATAGAAACATAGAATGGTTTGGGTTGGAAGGGACATTGAAGACCATCTAGTTCCACCCCCCTGCCCTGGGCAGGGACACCTCCCACCAGACCAGGCTGCTCAAAGCCCCATCCAGCCTGGCCTTGAACACCTCCAGGGATGGGGCAGCCACAGCTTCTCTGGGCAACCTGGGCCAGGGGCTCACCACCCTCACAGTCACGAATTTCTTCCTAAGATCTCATCCAAGTCTCCCCTCTTTCAGTTTAAAACCGTTCCCCCTCATCCTATGGCTCCCCTCCCTGATCCAGAGTCCCTCCCCATCTTTCCTGTAGCCCCTTTTAGGGACTGGAAGGGGCTCTAAGGTCTCCCCGGAGCCTTCTCTTCTCCAGGCTGAACAACCCCAGCTCTCTGGGCCAACTAACAGAAATAATAAAAAATGTAATATCGACAGATTTACATTATTAACACTTCAATGTCATTCACAACGTAGCGAGACTCTTCGGCACGATCGGACTCTTCTCACAGGGATGGATGAGGCCGAGCCCTCCCCCCGGCCCGGCCCAGCTCGGCGCAGCCCCTCCTCCCCCGCTGCTTCGGGGAGCGGAACGAAACGACCCCGGGCCGCAGCGGCGGCCGGAGGTGGGCACCGATGCTGCCCGCGCCCCCACAGAGGGGCCGCGCCCGCCGCCGCCCCTCACCTGCTGCCGGTCCGTCTCCTTGCTCTTCTGGCCCTGCTTCCGCGCGTACCACAGCCCGATCTCGCGCCCCTTGAGGTGACTGGGGTGGCGCCCCCGGCCGCCTCCGCCGCGGCCCCCGTGTCCCCCCGCCGAGGAGGAGGAACCGGCGGCGCCGCCATCGCCGCCGCGGCCCCGGCCCCAATCCCGGCGGTGCTCGTAGCTCATGGCCGCCCGGCAGCCGGCTCGCAGCGCCACCACCGCCCGCCTCATCCACCGCCTCATCC
>VYZM01023829.1:0-93478 GCA_013398915.1 Dromas ardeola | reverse complement strand
GCCGCCTCACTTCCGCCCGTCGCCCCGCCCCGCGCCCCGCCCCTGGCGCCCCCGGTTCGAGTCCCGCGCCCATCGCAAACCGCAGCCGGGAGCACAGCATAATAGCGACTAAATAAAGCAATACAGTCAGTGCAGTATGTCACTGAAGTTCATCCTGCATTAATACCTCTTCTTGTTTCTATTTACAGATCCAAGATTTCATTTCCCTTTCCGACGCTGCAGATAAGACTTTAAGGAAACATTAAATGTTGGTCTCCATCATTACCCACGGGGTTATTACCCTTTCCGTGGACCAGACGGGTATTCCTAGTGTTTCTTTTTTAAATAGAATATACAAATTTAAATAGCTACCAGTTCTGGGTCTGCTGGCTGACCGCTGCTGTATATGGTATACTTTGTCCAGGTTCTCTGGAGTGTTAAATGAAACCTTTTAAATTAGATAAAATTATTCACCAAATTATTACTCTTTCAACAGTTACTGAATGTTCTTTTTGTTTCCTTGAACACCATTGTGCAGCTATAAATGCTTCTTCAATCTCATTTCTTTACATATTCTTTTGCCTTTTCGTCTTTGTTGGTATGATTTACATTCATTAAAAAATTACTGGCATTCAGATCTCCAAAATACAATGTTACCCACTGATTTTCAAACTTCTTTTGGGTAAAGGACTGCTTCTTTCAGAGAAAACCATTCTCTCTTTTTTTTTTTTCCTCTGCCTGCCATTTACCTACAGTTATTCCAACATCTCCCAGCAGCTGGCTATGTAAAGAAATAAGAACTAGGTGCTCGAGTTAAAGATCTATAATTACTTTTTTCCTTTCCCCTTGCAAAACGCTTTATGCATCCAAGTAGACACTTGTCTTGCTGCTAGGTTTATCCTTTTCCATGCTTAACGAAATGTTTATATCCACAGCCTTAAGACATGCAAACCAAAACCACAGCGCCTTGTCACAGCGTACATCCATAGCCTTTTACTCTGACACCTCAGGTGATGGACCCGAATGACAAAGAGCTCCTATTCGTGATCACGGCAGTAGGTGGCAGATGGCTGACAGGGCCTGTTCCTCCAAAGGTGAAACTGCAGCATGCTGGGGACCAGACGCACAGCGCACCACAGTGTCCTGCACGGATCTACCCACTCATCCAGAGCTGAGCTATACGTCTGCAGAAAGGCACAGCATCACGCCATGGTCTTGCACAGGAGGGTTTGTGCAAGATGCGTCATGGGGTCTTTTTTAGCTATACCTAGTTTCAGGTATGAGGAAATCTCAGAGAAGCTTGGATTTTAATTCGAATAAAAAGACAAGTAAGGAATAGAGAGCAAGGTCTCTGAATCATCAGCACAGCGAGTAGCTGAACTTTGGGTGAGGTTACCTGGAGAAAAGAGGGAAAAGCAGAGGACCAAGAACAAAGAGTACAAGGACTGGAGGATCCTGAGGAAGATCATCTGAAAGGCAAATTACAGGAAGGAGCGTGGGAGAGAAATGAGAGAGTTAGTGGGAAATAAATTTATTTCTTACTTCTCCTCTTCTCACTCTGCATCTGTAGCTTAATGCAGTCTAGGGAAGCACATTCCATGGCTTCTTGCGTTCGTCATCCTACATAAACTAACAGTCATTTCACAGCATTCTTCAAGTCTCACAGTGGCAACCAACTAGGCAGTAAAAAAAGAGCCAAAGAAAACAAGTACAAATAAATAATTCCAAAATCTAAGAAATGTTAACAGATCCCCTGATTAAATATGTCACTGGCATACCTATGCAGGCCAAACAAGGGAGAATGGCACAAGTTCATCTGAAAAGGTAGACAAGGTAGATGGGAAAACACATCCTGCTGCTCGGGTATGAACTTCCATGTCAGTGGCACAACACTACCCGCACACAAAGGACCTTGCCTTCCAGGCCTTCTTTAGCCTGTAGGTCAATATAAATTGGGGGAGTTATTGTCTCCAGTTCTGTTATTTAGATATATCAGGACAAGAGATGTTCCTGATGCTAATCTGAAACTAGTGAAGCCTGGAATGAAAGGGCCCTGGTGACCATCTGTAACACGTGCCACCCCCCAGGGTACCTATCCTGTAAGCACTGGCCACGCTCTCAGACGCTGCTTGACTGAGACACACCGTTGCATCCTATGTTAGGTTCTGCATGCCTAAGTAGGCTGTCAGAAAGCTGTTTTGTCTGTTCCATCTCCTTAAAACTATTGAAGAAAAATATACTGGGGTTACCTTGAATCACCTGGGTAACTTATCAGATTTATTGTTTGATCCAGTATACCTCTCCATGATAGTGTATTTGGACACCTAAGCAGTGCACACATTTGAAAGAAATGGGATTTTAGAGTAAGAGAAAATTTCCATATGCATGCATGCAGCTACTGCATTTCAGCCACATCTTTTTAACACTGTGAAAAACCCCACACCCTAAAGAAAACATTGCAAATTCAAATATTTTAGTAGATTTGTAGATTTAGATGTTGGAAAGATAGCAAATGTGCATCTATTTATGTATAGATCATTCTGACAAGATATATTGCTTGAAATTATCTCAGTGGTTTGCATATTCCTGGGCCTCTTCAACTCTTTTTAGCCACTACTCACATCTCTTCAGTAGCACACTACCATGATGTAAAGTAATGCATCTGTACATAATGGTCTCTACGCAGCAGCAAGCTCTCAAAGAGAACAGAAGATAATGTTCTCCTCTCAGTACTTTGAAGTGAGATTCCTCGAGGTCAAATTCCTAATGAGGAAACACAAAACCTGGCAGGTAAACACTGAGAAGGGGGAGACACAATAGAAAAAGATCCCACGTTACAGCTCTCAATCCAGTGAGTAAACCTTGCTACTGCATGCTCGCAGCACTGCAGTCAGTTGGACCGTCTCTAAGAGTAAAGATTATTTGTGCAAGGACTGAAGGTCTTTACAATTAGTTTGTTTTATAAAAAACAAAGTGTACAACATACAGGAGTATACAGATATGCGTACTGTAATTCTTGTAGAAGCCGTTGTTTGAGTTGAGGAAAACAGAATTTATTCTTCTCTGAGACATCTAAATCTCCAAAATTCATTAAGAGAGAGGAACATAACCCTCAAACCCTCATCTTGGAAATCATTACAGTGATACATACTGGGAAGTGAAATCATGTTCCAGAATCTATGCATCAACCCCAAATCTATAAAGGTAACGTAACATATAAGTAACATTTATTATCTTTTTATGAAATTACTGTTATTTTGAAATAGTACGATGCTGTAAGATATATTTTCTATCAGGATTAGTATAGAAAATATACATTTCAGCACCTGGCTGTATCTTCTATTTCAAGAAGCACAATCCTTTGAGGCATTTGGGATTCTTGGGCCTGTCCCTGCTTATTACAGATTTATTTTTCTTGTAACTCTGTTAATGCCATGTTATTCTCAGTGTCCATGAGTGCCACTGAAAGGAAACTCTGACCCACTGGATATACTGCTTACCAAAGATTAGCTCAAAAATTATTTCTCAGTTTCTTGTTTTCTATGCTTTGCGTTATTCAACAAATCACATCCTAAGAGCAGGGGAAGCCCAGGTGCTGATTCAGATCACATTTTCCAAGGGATTTTTTTCTGTAAGTCGCTGTGGTGTCTGAACAGAGATGAGGTCTCTTTCAAGTCACCTTCAAATAGTCATTGACAAGCACTTTGCTCTCAAATGTCAAGCTGTCACTGAAATACATCAAAAGGTCAGACAGGGGAAAAACAACAGAGAAGGAAGAAAATTTTTTTCCTTAAAAACTATTATAAAATAATTGTTTTAAAAATTAAGTCCAAATACATTTCATTAAATGATAAATGAAGACACCTTAACACTTACGTGAATAAACAAACCAGGAGCAGATTTTCTCAAACAGCAAGTTTTCTGGTGCTTTGTGCAAGGAGCTGGTATCTACTCAATAATTACAACTTGGGTTTTCAGACACTTCAAAATGTTTAATGATGAAAGTCATTTAGAGCAAAAAATTAAAACAATCAGACATTCGTACATTATCAAATTTACGATTCATTAAAGAAAATGTTATGTTTTATTACAGCAGCAAGACAACACTCCACAATTGGGTCAAGCTCGGGGTTGCAGCTGTATGGAATTTAATACCACCAAATTTTAACCCTTTGTAAATATATTCATCAGAGATTAACACATGAGCACATAAACACAGTCCAAATCACTTCCAGGGAAAGCAGAACACCTGAGCAAACTACAGCTGTGCTGGACTGCATCCTCCATCACAACTGTGCTACTTTGATCTGGATCGAGTGTGTCTGTTGCTATAAAGATACCTTTTGTGTTCCTTCTATAGAACACAAAGAAAAGCAACACGTTCAGAGACAGCAGAATGTGTCCCTCTGCTCTATGGGTATGGATATGGATTTATTCAATAGCCTTACCACTGACTGCTCCTTCTGCTGTAGTTTCTTGTTAGATCTGAAATATAACATAGCATCTTAGTGGAACTAAGGGCCTTGAAGCAGTCTTACGAGAAAGGCAGTGCACAGAAAGCACAACTTGCAGAATGATCCGTCTTTATCACAGCAACCTGTAGTCTTCGACCCTGATTTTCTTCAGTGCTACATCACTGTCACACCAGCACAGCCCCAGTGATCACGACGGCAGGCCTGATTTATGCTGGTGAAGTAGGAAGGGAAGTCACCTGCTTGTTTTCATGCCTCCATATCGAATGCTGAGTGCAAACAGACGCGGGATTTGGCACTTTTGCTCTGTCTGTTCATAACCCGTGAAGGAATCCTGAATAGGGTTCTGCTTATTTTCCCTTGCATGTTCCCACTGAGTGGAAAACTGCAGACATCTGTCATCACGCATACCACTGGAAATTATATTTATTCATTAAAGAAGCAGTATAATTTTTAACCAAACTGCTGAAAGTCCTGGGAATATATTTACCTCTGTTTAACCGAAATGCATGATAAACCCTCACTCAAAAAGAGCTCTCAATCAAAATGCACTAGCATTTCAAGCATATGCAACATATTTCAAGTAAGACTTGAGGACCCCATTCACTGTTTCTGCCTTGGCTTGTCTGAATTTGACACAAAATAGAGTATTCACTGGTTTAAGGTTGGTTTTAGACTTACTGCTATGTTCCTTGTAAGTAAGTAGGAAGATGAGCTCCTCCTGAGGGTGATACAGGATAGGAACGTGATGTAGGTAACCAGACTTACCCTCTTGAGGTTGACGTCTAACTTCAGTCTGTAAGTTTGGCTGCCTTGAATAGGTCCTTCCCTCTTTCCTAAGTCACAAATCAGTCGTAACCCCCAGCTCCTGACTCAGATCTAAAGCACGAGGGTCCATCCAAAGAAGAGCAAAAGGTTTACTGACAGAGTATATATGGCAGAAAAAACACTAGTGTTTTTGTTGTGAGCCACTGAGACTCCCGCAACTATCTGCAAGGTACACCTGCTCTTGTGGCTGTGCTGAGAGAAGTACTAGCTTCACGTGGGCCTCAAGGAGGGAGATGGCATTGTAAAACTATTCCCTACTTAGGGACAACTCAGACATGAAGAATTATTCAAATCACTTTTGACATCCTAGCTCTTCAAACATTTCAAATGCTGCCTTTATTTTGATTGAGTGCAAATATTCTGTAAGGTTGGCAAACTTCTTAACTTGGTAAGAGATCATAGAGGCAAACAAGGGGACTCTTCAGAGTACTGGCATAAAATTAACCAGTTTGTCACATTTGATCAAAGAAACGTCAAGCCATGAGAACACTCTTAAGTTTCACAATGTCGAATATACAAAATGTGCATGCTTACATTTCAGCCACCCATATTCAAAGGTCTATACAATGGCCACTAATATAGGTATTACATATGAATCATGTATAGAGCAGTAGAAAATTAAATGATTTACATATCTTTTAATCCTCTACTTAGTCAACTGAATGAGCTAGTCTTAAGTTTGGGCTACATTTTTTCAGATAAATGTTTCAAGTTTGGCACAGTAGTAAGAGCAGAATTGCAAGTCAGCCAAAATTGTTGTAACTTCACACCCATGGAGCCGCCCCCCCATTTTTTGCGGGTTCCAACAGACAGACCACCCAGTGCCAACAAGCAACCAAAGCTGTTTTTTAAGACTTTATTTAGGATTCCTTTTAGAACAAGTGTTCCTCAAATAAAGAGATATATAAATAACTGGAAATTCACTATGCAAAGCTGTAAAGCACTTAAGTATTTGTTATCCCATCCATATATCATTAGAAGTTTTAATCTATTTACAGTGTAGCCAAACAAAATTAATTTATATGTTACAAAAAAACAGTTGACATTGTATTTGGTAGGGTAACTTGAGTTAAGATGAACAATGTCTGTCAAATCAGTTTAAATGTCTAGATTAAATGCCTTTTAATTGCTGTTGCCATCTTCTTCCCATTTTCTGTATGCTTTATTCAACATTTGTATTTCTTCCTGATAACCACCTCTTTCCATATGCTGCTTTTTACTATTCTGCCGATGAGCTTCGACAGTGTCTGGAATTGATATGTTAATATCACTGTCAGGATTGTTTGACGGTATGAAGAGGGAGTAGGAGGCAGTTTCCCCTAAATCACACGAGACAAACCTGTTTTCTTTCCGTGAATAGCGTAAGGATGGAGACCTTACCTGCGTGGAGGACTGGCTGATATTACTGATGATTGACACAGTATCCAGGGCCTCTTCATTGTCACAAATTTCAAGAACCTCTAAATGAATTTTAACGTTTGTGTCAGCAAATGTATTAGGAGACTCCTCTGGGTTTGGCTCGTGACCAACACTTTTAGATCGATATACTTCAATTTTCTTTGATGTGGGTGTTATTTTTTGCCCTTCAGTGCTTACCTCATATGTAGATAAAGAGAGTGTTTTTCCTGTAGGTGCCTGAAGAGATACAGTTCCTTGAAATGCACACAGAGGGATAGCTAAGGCCCCACCTGAACGCTGAAAAGAGAAAGAATAAACATCATCTAATGATAATTCTTGAAGTTAGAATCCATTATAAATAAGCCAGTTATGCTTAGTTTGTAACCTATTTTACTGTTGTAGACTTTTCCTTGCAGTATTTTAGAAACCTGGTATTTAAATTAACATGATGACTTTTAAAAGAGCAGAGAAGTGTTTTATAATAATACACTTCAGTGTAAAAAATGAAGTCCCAAGTGACTGTGACTCAGCTACAGCTTATGGACACAGAGACTTTATTACAGTAGTCTACAGACTTCACATTTCATTGCAGCCAGTCCACGACGAGACAGCCAGCACTAGCAGGCACCTCTCCAGCTAGTATTAACAGGTACCTCTGAAAGTTTTTTCACTTTGCTTAATTCAGATCAAGACACTGATCTCCTAAGGCTTCTCATACAGTGATGGAAAAGAAAGAAATGACACCAGAGGATTCTTCAGAACCAAGACCCAACACTGACAGCATCTGTCTCCCTTGGACACCCTAACTAAATTAGGTGCCCAAAGTTAGAGAGCTTAGCTACCAAGCTGAACTTTCCAAAACAACTTGTCAGATAGTATTCAAGGAACTTTTTGTGCATTTTTATTTTTACGGTGGAAATAATGTTAATTCAACAGTATCAGTAGGAAATCTATAATAAGGATTTACAGTGCCACTACCCTGATGCCCAGAGGACCTCTCCAGAACCTCACTCCCAACCACATTTCACAGTGGTTCTAGAAGCCAATATGGGATTTTTTTTCTAGAGCAAAACTGAATTTATCAGTAAAGAAATTTTCACATGCTTGAAAGCAGAGGAAGAAAATTCAATTACAGCTCTATACTACTGAAGGTCATGCTCAAACCAAGAATTTTCAGCAGTTGTAATGAAAATAGTATTTCAGAGGCTGTAAATAAATAAAGGCATTACACAAAGAAATCCCTGTGAGTGCCTGCGTGGAGAACAGAGGACATGATTTGCTCCTATGTGGACTGTGGTATCTAACTCAGTGGTAGGTTGTTATACGTTCCCTTCTGTAGTATGGCAGAACAGATCCTGACTCTTTTGCTCACACTATAGAGACTTTAATTTTTAACTGTGTTGTCCATTCGGTGACTTGTGTTGGACAGAACCATAGTGATGGCAGTAGTAGACACACACAGCAAAGAAACATTGGACTTGGGTTCTGGACAATCTCACTGAGGGCTCATCTATTGCTCCATCCTCATCTGCTTTGCTACAGTTGGGCTTTGACTGCTTACTGAGAAGGGCAGGGATTAGTATTTGAAAACTTGCTCTTATTCACTAAAAAATACCATTAAAATGAACTGCAGCTTTGCCAAAAGCAGAAGCCTTGGCAGGCAGTAAGTGCTGACTTTGGGACAGGGCAGTTCACAAGGAAGGGCTGCACTGGTTTAGAGCAAAACGCGCAACAGAGGACACTACTGAAATTAGGGGAAGATGCAGAATCCAGCTCTGCATCCACACAGACACTAGGGAGAAGTGTGCACTGAGGCTACTGAAAAGCTGCCAGGTAGCAAGGTGAATAACCCTGTACAGTCTTCTGTGTTGCTGTTGCTATGCTGCTTTCGGGACCCACTGATGATCTTTTAAATCTACCTTGATTATCTCCAGACCACATTGTTATGTGAACTCCAACCTTACCCTTACCGCGCTGCAGCTCCCTCTCCAGCTAAGGTGCTTCTCTACCTCCTGCTGCTGCTGCTGCCTGGCAGGGCAAACCTCATCCTCCCCTGTTCCGTCTCTATACACACACACATACACATGCACAGAGACCCTCCTTAGTAGCACGTAGCTTTCTGGACGATTTGGGAATAAAAAACAGTATTACAGCAATCAGCGCATGAGATGAAAAAATGACAAAGCATGATATAGGTAGAGTAACCAGGGAAAGACAAACAGTTGATTTATCAAGATGTGTAAGTCTGAGGCATGTAAGCAGTGTGGATAGCACTCACATTTCTTTCTGTCCATGCAAGGGAGGGCTAAAATGAGAGAGAGACACTCTAGGACAGTAGGATATGCCTCTTCGTTTGTAAGCGTTGTGATTAATCTACTTTCAGCCAAGAGACAAATGGCAGAATACCTGAGCTTCAGACATGACTGGTCTTTCCCAGGCAAGTTACAGGGGGATGCCCTGAGTTTACCCTCAGAAGCAGAAGCTCCAATATTGTCCTCCTGGGTACTGATTTGTCTTGTGCAAACTGTGTGGACAGAGAGGAAGGAGGAGGAGTGACAGAAAGATGAGGTCTAATAATTGGCAGTATGGAGAAACACTGGCATTTTTTCAGCACAGAAAGGACCCCTTCAACTTGGACCAGTTCTGTTGAATACTTCCTTTCTAGTAAAACTGAGAAAGTGAGTAAAACCAGAGAGGTTTAGGATACCAACTGGAAAGGTGAAATTGTTCATAGGGAGCTAGGAAGGGCAATTGCTTGCTGATTATTAAAGGGAGCTGTTGTGACGAGACCTTTATTGAATTAGGTACAACTTTACAACACACAGCTGTATCAAGTGCCACATTACCTCACCTTCACTAAAGAGCATGAAAAGGAAATTAGATTTCATTGCGTAGAAAAATCTTGCCAGACTGTGACTTAAGTGCTCTTCTGACAAAGGAATTTGCCTGACAAAACCCTAGGAGCTGGCTTGCCCTGCTGGAAGGAAATCAAAATTGTATTAGTCTCCTTAATAGATTTGTCAGAGAAAAATGGCCCTCAAGTGTTCTTCCAATGTGCAGTTACAGAGGCAACTATTGTGCTGTGTCATTGAGCCAGCAAAGGTCCTCCATCAGTGAGTGTTACGGGACAGCAGCTCCCTGCCAGCTCCAGGCTGCTGCTCCAGCACTCAGCCATGGCGGGTACAGGGGCTCCTGCAAATGCAGCTCTCCTAGAGGTAAGCACCAGCAGCCATTGCTTCAAAGCAATGATGAGGGAGCCCTTTTTAAAAGCACAGTTGGGTGTTGGCACTTAAATTTTCTGTAGTAATTAGTAATTAGGATCACTCCTCCAGGAAAGGAGAGATGTGAGAACAACTGCTTTCTCAGCTTGAGGAAGCTCTTGTCCACTTTTCTTCCATCCCAGGTGATTAGGGCCACCAGAGGACAGAGCAACAAATCCAGCTCTGTGGAAGATCAAGTGGGCAAAGTCTACTGGTTCTAAGCAATGAAGATGCAGGGATAAGGTTAGTGTCTTGGATATTGCAATAGATAGAGCCTGGATACCTAACAATTTTGGTAACACACATTTAGAACAGTGTTTCTGTTGGATACAAGCCCTATTAACTCTGTTTCCAGCCCCCTGCCTAGTTTCTGCAAGTCAACACTGAAAGGCCTTTGCAGGGTCAGTTAAGAGTGTTTGCATTTCTAGCTGTTAATCAAGCTCAGAGTCTGAAGAAGTCTAAAACACCACTTAGATTATACAGAAAGACATCTAAAGAGTATGAAAAAAGAAGTTAAATAAGAACTGATTACTTCAGTGCAAGGTTACGTTCTACTTAATAAAACACTGCAGATTTGTCAGACTGAATGTCAAGAAGATGGAGGATATGTCTGAGGCACCTAGAGGGAGAATGAGTAATCCTCACTCTGTGCTGGAATGAATACTCCAGTTCTGAAGAACGAGAAATTTTCCAATGACCACAGATTTCACAGCTCCTTCCGAAAGTCTGTTTTCTGTTGAGAAATCAGTATTTACTTTTAGAAGTGAAAGGAACATACCAAGTCTTCTATGCCACTTCACAGTCACCGACCAGGAAGCCAGTAAACTACGTAATTTTCTACTAGAACAATTCTAGTAGAGATATTAATTATTGACACTTTCACCTGTTCCTACAGGTAGAGAATCCATTTGGCTCTTCGCAAACCATGCACCATAATGCCATGCACTCATGACTGTGACAGGCGCCTGCCTACTCACCACTGCCCTTGCAGGGAGCAGCTTTCAAATCACAGCTTAAACACCCTCGGTGCAGCAACCAAGTAGCAAGGAAACAGGACTATTAACTGCAAGCTTTACCATGTACATGTGTATGAAGCAACATCACTAATGCGAAACGCTCAGTTTAAAAAAATCCGAATAATTACTGAAAAAAAGTAGGCAGCATGATACTGTAGAACTTCCTAAGCAGAGATTATTAAAAATTAAATCAAACCCTGGACTTAAATGACAGTGGAAGGCAGGAATAAAGCCCAAGCAGAGATCTGAGCTACTGAACTGAAAATTCCCTGCTAAGTGCCGAGGGGAACTAGCAGTACCCGGGCTGGCCCAAAAGTGCCACAGCCCCGGGAAGACTTCTGTGCTCCACGCTGGAGGAAGGCTGCTGGGGCCAGAGATGGTGACTGTCCCTCTGCTGCCAGAGTACCTGAAAGGACTTTTCATCAGAGCTGGGAAGGGGCCAGTGAGCGAGAACTGGATCTGGCCCCTCAGCTCATCAGTGATGCACAGGGCACTGAATGCCACAGCCAGGCTCCCTCCTGGGTTTGGAGTGTCCCCTATCTTGTACTTGCTTTGCAATGTTTGCTCTAGAATCCAGCAGCCCAACAGAAAAATGCTATGGATAAAATCACTGTTAATCTGAAAGAGGGAAGAATGCACTTCTGGTTTTGTGTATACCCATACTGGAATCACTTTCAATGTAAATTACCGTTAATGTGAACAGAATGTGAACAGACCCTTATTTTGTCCTTGATAACATTATTAAATATATCCATTTTTGCTTCTTATGACACATCCATGGCAATAAACAGGAACCTACTAGCAAACCAGACTATACTGGTATATTCCATGAAGAAGTATTTTATCTTCCACTCCCGTTGCTACCTACAGTTCAGCTTTCTGAGTTTAAGCCTTACAATGCAATTTAGTTCTAAAGCCCAAGAAACAGGAATCTATTTGAGGAACGCTTAACAGTGGCCTTCAGTTCATCTATCCAGGTTCCTGTATCTCACCTCTTCATTATTTTAGTGTGAACAAGAGCATCCACAGTTGTAGAAGGGTTATGATTTATTTTTACCACAGTGAAAATAGAAAGAGATCAACTGTGCTGTTTCTGAACATCTGCCATCTTACTCACCACAGCCTGGGCCCAAAATGCTCTTTGAAGGGCTACTGCTCCACTGGGCTCTTTCCACACTCTTTTGCCTACATGCTTTGTATTCCTGGATTTAAAAGAAAACGTAGTTTCTAAAAGAAATACACATAACTCCTTCCATACAATTTGTGCTATGTGTTCTCTTTTAAAGCACTTCTACAAAGATGGTTTTAAGAAGGTACAGAAAACTTACAGCCACTTGTTTCTTGGATCGTCTTCAGAAAGACAATGTTTTGATGCTGTCTTGACAAGGCATGCAGGAATCAGGCACAAGCACAAAGGTAAAGAGAGCTTTGTGAAATAAAATAAAATCCTATCTTCTCAACCAAAGTGTCATTTTGCAGCTTTTGTGTCTGGGCAGTTTTGCAGCATGTTAGATACACATATATACCTATCATTGTTCCTAAATAAAACGTTGACATTTTTCTACAACTCCAGTGCTGTGTCTGCTCTATTGTAATTAGTTATACCAGGTTTTGTAGTACTATCTCAAAGACACGCGAGAGCTGAAGTGCATTCTTTCTGTCTCTCATGCATCCCGTACTAGTTTGGCATCCATGGTAACTACACAGGGCAAGGAAGCCTTGCTATCAACCATTCTGATCATGTGAAGACTTGTCTTTCTGAGACCTTACTCACTCCCAACTAGGAGAGGTGAAGGAAGGATCAGACACTCAGCTGCCTGAACACGGCAGATTTAAAATTAAGTCTCTTCTGGTTCCTAGATCCATTTATAGATTATTTTTCTCTGTGTGCACACATGCATAGATACATACAAGTATTTAGTTATTCATTGTATACATGCATATACGTATATAAAATAATTACCTTTTTACAATTTTTTTCTTAATTTCTGGTATGACTCAAGGAAAGGTTTCAATTGGGAAATGCTCAAATGTTTCAATTAAAACTACAGCATTCCCCGATCAAAACATTCTGTAAGCCAAAATCGCTCTCTTTATGCTGAGGCCAGCTTTAACTGAATCCTACAAAGTATCTGCTGGGTCTCAATTGCATACTAGCACTAAATCTGAGCTATCTCTCTGGAGGCCTGTTTTCTGCAAGTTTGCATCACAGAAACAGCAAGTTGGTAATTTTCAAAGTTGCTTCATATATATCCACATGCATTTCATCACTCGGGAATGCTGCAGGATCTCTAACCTGTGACGTTCCCCACTAGCTCCTGCCAACGGGAGCTGGCCCTTCCCTTGCCTGGTTTTCCTTTTTGTGGAGGGTGTTTATTTCCATTTCGTCCTACCACAGGGCATACCCTCTGTGCAGCTCCTGCCCGAGATGGCTGGAGGCAATTCTGTCTGTTAGAATCTGGGACAGGGATTTCACTGGAGGACTACGTGTACCAGTACATGCATTTTTAACAAGCAAAGACAAAAAATTACAATGAAATAAATCACAAATGTACTTGTTCCTTAAGGAGTGCTGATGCATACTGAACAGAGAAATCTCTACATAATTGATAAAGCAAATCCTTTCATTATTAAATTAAATCATCCACCTTCCAGTTTTCACAGAAGACAGAAAGCAGTTGTTGTTGCTAAGAGGCAAATGTTCCTATAATGATTGTAGTTTGAGACCGGGCTCCCCCGTCCTGTTCCGGCTGCCCGAGCAGAGTTTGAGCTGGATTCATGGTGGAGCACACGGTCACACAGGGGAGGCTTCAGCCTCTGCAGAGGACGTGACTGAGCCCCACGGCGGCTTGGCAATGGGCCCCGACTGAAATTTTTCAATTTGGAAATGCTCAAAGCAGTGAAAAAAGACCCACCAAGAGCCATCTGACTTACAGTTTTTTAAATGATCCTACTAAGGCCATTTATGGAACCTAGAAACTCCGTAGCCTTCTCTGAACAGGAAATAAGTTTTTGATCCCTATGGCTTTTTTGAGGGGGAAGGGAAGGAAAGGGGAAGACAACTTTTACAGAAGCTGTTACTGTATTTGTCCTTGCAAACTGGCAGAAACCAAAGCAAAATACCCTTTTCTATCTGGTTTGCCATGAAATAGTTATGTGAAATATTAATAAAGGAGTATTAATCTGGAAGTACACTCGAAGAAAATTTTCATTTCATCACTTGCCAAAGCAGAGCCTCGTTCTGCATGCTGGTAAGTGCCTCCCAGGGATGTACGGCATTCCTCTGCTCCCCTTCACTGTCTGCTGGAGCTCATCAGCAATTTGCAGAGCTGGATGCTTATAGAGCAGCCAGGAATGTACAACTGCAATCAACTTTGAATACTGTTTCTGATGTATTTACATGCTATGTTCAAAATAATTTAAAATTCTAGTTTACAAGTGATCAAGAATTTATTCTGCTAGAGGAAGTCTAGAAAATTCTTTAAGGATAACATATTAATAATTCAAGTACCAAATATTTCTACACACTTTTTGCATTTTATATTAAGCGTAAGTAGATTCATCCTGTTACAAGGATCTTAAACTTGTTGGTCCCACTTCTCCAGTGCTTAGCATCTGCAGAGACCATTGTCCAGTCTGTATAAGCACACACTTCCCAGGATTTCACATTAATTTTTTGTTTCAGGGAGTGGATGGCTGCACAGCAGGGGAAGGAAAGCATGAACAGCTCCATTCTCCAAACACGGTCATCAATTAATACTTCATCTCCTGGGAAAAAAGCTGACCTGTTCCAGAAGTGGATCCTTAGCTAGGTAACGCTTGTTAGCAACTGAAATCGAAGATAAACTATCCAGAGCCACATGAGCTGAATGGTGGCTCATGTAGCTCACAGTTTAGTTTGATTTTAAAGACAATAAATTGCTGTTGCAGTATGGTAAAGGCCAGTGGAGAAAAAAAAAAGGTTACCTGGGGGAAGAAAGGAAATGCCTGAGCCTGGAATTCCTACATGATCAAGGGGAAGAAGAAAATTTGTTTGGAGGATACTCCAGTGCACCTAAGTTAGGAGCTACCCTCCCTGACTATGCAAGAAGGCTGCGTACTCAGACATTTAAAGTTTGAACCAGTTACCCAGACATGGTTGCCTAGTGCCTTCAGAGATGCCACAGAGGATTCAAGGTATCCTCAAAAAACTTTCAGATATAACAGAGGACTAATGGGAGACCTACAGCCTTCTGAACCCTCCTGAAGCCAAGTGTGACACCCTAAGGCACCTCAACTGCGTCTACACTGTCTGGGCAACAGACTCAAGCACAAGGTCGTTTGTAGACTCTCCCTCACAATTCCTAATTTTCAAATGTCATGAAGCACAGGCCCTGAAATAATCAGGTAGGTGTAACATTAGTGTTACAGTGAAGTAGAGATCATATTAGGGTGTGTATCTCATCTCTGGAAAAGGTAGGAGAGCTGTGATGTGAGATCCCAGAATGGAGAGTGACTCTCCCGAGCCTGTGAACAGCACGGTGGTAGAGCTAAGAACAGACAGCAGGTTTTGCTGCATCCCAGTCCAACGGCACTCCCATTGGGCCATGCCGCCTTCCCAAACAGAAATATCAGCAACCTAAATAAAGCTCTAATGAGTTTGCATTCCTAATTACTTTGGTGGAATACAGCTCTAGCCGAAAACTATTTTTAGAATGCTTCCAGTAAGGATCCTGACGTTTCTTTCCAAAGACAATGTGTTTTCTGTTTATTTTAAAATAGAGGCTTAGTCTTCTACTTCCCTAAAAATAAAAATTAGCTGCGGTAAAATTAATTACTGCAATGATTTGCCCTTTAAGAGGCTGACTGCAGTAAATTTAGAGCTAATAGGGTATGACAAGAATAGACAAGATCACCTCGGATGACCTGACATCGGCCTGTCTGATGTGGACAGATCCTTATTTGGACCAAATTAGTGTCAGAAAATGCAACAGAAGTATCCAAGGTAAGACTATGTGAATCTACATACCAGAACTTCTCTACTCAGTTGTCTGGGGCTGAAGTAAATGACTTCAAACAGAAAGTCCTTTAATATTCCACAAATAATGCATATGGCACCAATAGTGACCCCCTGCAGTACGGGTGCAGCATAGAAAGAAGCTCAGGAGGCACCTGGCATTAAGGCCGTTCCGATGAGTCCACGGCTCTCCCTACTGCTGGGCTTCATGGGAGTCATCTGCCGTCAGCTTCAGTTTCTCTGTTGTCTGTAATCATTGATGTCCTACAGAAGTCTAGATGCTTTGCACCTACTTATGCTAAAATTATTACAAACAATCTATATTTTCACATAAAGATTTGCTGTTTCACATCTATTGCATTTTAATAGTCTTCTTCACAGACAGAATAGCTGATTTTACAAGAAACAACTCTCTTCAATAGGGAAACAGGCTTGCCTGATGGGCTTGGCTGGTATGTCTGGCTTTTACCAAACTTCTTACCTTCAGGACACCTGTCTCACATTCTGCACTGATCTTTCAAAAATAACTAGGAAAACAAGTGTGTCTATTTTGATTTTTATGTTTGCAATTTTTACTAAGATTTTTAGAACAAGTACAGACTTGGTCCTTATGTAATTCTATGCACTTGTTCTCACAGGTGTGAGATATTTATGACAATTTCTAATAATTTATTTGCACTTTCAGATAAAAAAAGTGTGCAGAATTAGAAACTCAGTGTTCAGTTTTAATCGTTTGCACGAAGATAAATATTTGGGGTGCACAGGAAACAGAGATGTTATTAAAAATCTACACTACAGGAACATTTAAATCGCAAAGTCACACATCTGAAAATATAAAAATGCCAGCACTGTGGCTACCTGCGCAAAATAGTTACGGCTTTTTAATTTCTATCTTGTGTGGTGTCCTCATGTGGTACAGTGAAAATGGGCAACAACTGACTGTGCAATTGAAGGCTAAGGTCATGATCTATGTATACACCTATGTTCATATCGAGAAGTAAGCAGAGAAACTACCTGAAGTTTAAAGAGCAGAACAATGAGGCTAGCACTGCACTGAGGCAACTGCCTTGCTCCTAGCTGTAGAAATAGCTCCATCCCTGCATCTCCATTGCACAGTATCAATGAGTCTCAAGTAATAAGGGTTTTGTCAACTGGATCACAATTAAGGCAGTGTCCACAGAACTGACATTTCTTGCTTTAGAAAGGTGCAGCTCTGCAACCTACATTGCACACTCTAAAGAACATGGCTTTTGCATAGTTATATATATCTGCCAAAGCTTTCCAGCCATGAACATCTGAAAATTACTTCTTCTGGTCTTGACTGACAGGGCTAATTGCATTATTTACTGTCTGAAGAAGGTTAGTATTGCAGAAGAGAGAAGAGGTCTATTGGTCAGCATGTGGTGGGTGCAGAAATCAGAGCTTGGGATGGCTGATCAAGCTCTCTCCATCACGTTGCTACCAGGAAGCGTTCACTCTGCACAGGAGATGATCTGCTGACATTCATTCTGTAATAGCTGCAAAACTGGGCCTTACCCTTTCCACCAGACTTGATGAAGTCTATTTGACGTGTATAGAGCCAGTCCTGGAAAAAAGTTCTGAGTTCATTTGCAAGCATCATACTAACAGGCTTTCTGCTGAGCTGCACATATTGTAAAGTTAAACTGAAATGGTGTTTCTACTTAGTAGGAAAATATAATGAAGAAAAATACGTTGAAGAACAGCACAAGCCTTTAAAAATGGAGAACGTATCAGCCTAGAATGTAATGGCTTTATTGGAAGGTGTTGAAATTGCACTGCTTTTGTAACTCCTATTCCATTAAGTGGCATTAGGGCCAATGTAGAAGGATCCCTTGGTCAGTGTGATATTGATTTTGTTTGTAGCATTGTCTGTTCTCCCAGAAAGAACATTGATATCAATCAGTGACAGCTTTTTGCAGGATTAATTCCTGTAAGAGTCTCTGACATACAGTGTCATCGGTCAGCTCCACAAGGCTTATTTATCCTCATTACTTCTCCACAGCCTAGTTTTTTATATCTTTTCTCTAGTTCCACGTGTGCACGTATACTTGTATCTAACATTCATAAAAACCTGTTTAAGTGACAGATCTGAACCAGACAGAATAAACACCAGCCATAGGAAGCTAGCTGCTTCACGCTGGAGTACCAGTGTGAGGGAAGCACTATAGGAGCTTGCCTATATTCAGCCTTGCCTTCCTGGGCAAATGATTCTACTCTCAGTTTTTCTCCTGTTCATGCAATTCAACAGAGTGCCAATAGCAGTATACTTGTGAGCAGAGAGTCAGCAAGCACCACAAGGACAACACCACTTTATCCCACTTGGACCAAAGTTAGAAGATGATGGTGAAATGCTACACTGATTTTCCAACCAAGGGAACACCACCCGCAGGAAGAGACCAGATGAGAACATCACAGCAGAGTAGCATGGATATAGTTGTATAGGCCAGTAGAAAGCAAATATAATCTTCAAGTCTATTCATAACTCAGCCTCTGTGCTGTGCCTGGTGTTTACCAGAATGTTTACAACTTTCCTGGAGTGAGAAAGATCCTGTGTATTTATCACTGCTAAAGAATCTTCAAACTGCAGACATACAGAGATACAGCACTGACTCCTCCTAAGTGAATTAATTTACACAGCCTCCCCCTCTCCCTCTTTGCAGGGCACATAAATAGGTTCTGTACAGAGAGTCTCTTGAAAGAGTTTGCTTGAGGCAACCAACAGACAAGGTATCAAGTCAAAGAAAAAAAATAATCAGAAAGCCTATAACATATTGCGAGCCTGGGAAATTTCGGTTCCCTGAAGGCACTTAACTATAGGCAAAAAAAGTACATGATATATTTACACCCAATCTCTTTTGGAAAGGGAGATACACTGGTATTTTATGAGATGTTAAAGGTATCTTTCAAAAATGCAGCTGAGCAAGAGTTAGAAATGACAAGTACTATTTTTTCTCTCCCTCTCAATTACAGCTAGCCTATATAGGTATTAAATAAAACCTGCTACCTCATTCTCCTTTCATGCCACTTTTATTCCAGAGAAATCACTTTGATGGAGTAACTCTTTACTCACAGAACAGACGATGAGGAGACAACCAGCTACAGCATCATTACTATCACTTCAAGGTAGTGCCATCTTCCAAGTAGCACATAGATTCAACAGAAAATCAAAGGCATCACCTATATTGTCTGGCACTCTGCTCTTCAAAAAGCTAAATCGAAATAATTGATGCCTTTCTCACTGCTTATTTAAGGTCTGAAAATAACAGAACAAAAAATACTGCTTTCAAAATACAAATTAAAATAGTCAGCCTTCTGCAAGTATCACTTGTTGCTCAGAGGGTAAAAAAAAAGTAATGTAAGGAGAGACTTCTTATCCCTTGTTTCCCTGAATCACTTCAGGCAAGTGAGCAGTGCAGGCCAGCTGGAATGCGCCATCCCTCCTCTCAGCAGACAGCACTGCAAAATACACAGTACTGCTAAAAGTTACCTTCCCCTGAAGTACTGGAGTGGTTGCTGGCTTCAGGGATATGAAAAACCAGCAGTTTTTCAAATGAAAGCTGGGACAAAGCCCCACTAAATATAATGGAATATTTACCTGACTAAAAGCTGGGATGTTTGGACTTGGGGTGCTTTGGATCAGACCCACTGTTGACCAACCTTTCTATTTACAAACTTCACTAAAACGCGGTTGGATTTTTTTCCCCATTTTGACAGTTTGAGTTGCTAAAGGTAACCTACCCACATCTGCTTCTGACCTTCCAACTTCCAAAGCCAACCCCAGTTTATTACCTGAGGCAAGAGGTTAGTTTACTGGGGAGAGCTCTACTTTTTAACACTATTCCAATATCACGCCCCTGCTTGCTGACATGCAGTCCACAAGTCAGCCTGCAACTCTCACCCCTCATACAGTGCGTGAAGAGGCTGTCAGTGAGGACCACCTCTACAGTAACTCCAGGATTGTGTGTTTAACTATGAAATCCTTGTGCCTTTTTCTCACTATGTAAATCAGATAACTTTAAGATCAGCAAAGAAAAAGCCATATTCACAAGGATCCAGTTCCATGTGTTATCGGCAGGGTTTAAATTTCGAACCACAGAGTCCTCAATGCTGCCCAGTTCACATTCAGCTGAAACTAATCATCTTTTGGCAAGGTGGCTGACTAGGTTTTAGCCAAGCACGCAGGTTTTCACATTTTAATTCTTAATCGCAGTGGAGATAAGTGGTTTGGTCATACCAACATGAGACACGATTTCCAACTGTACCTGACCTAACACTCAGAGGAGCCTAGCAGTCCTAATTCCTTACTCTGTTAATTTGCATCAGAGATGCAAAGCCTTTCACTGGATCCTTATCTTTACTGAGCAGTGCAAACCACCTTCAAGTGAGATGGAAATCATCACACAAAATTCAGTAAGGTTTCAGCAAGTCCTTTGCCTCAGAGGGTTTTTTGACTATTAAGAAGTGGTATGCACACTGGGCCAATCTGCACAACACACTCTAAATTTGGGGGTAGCAAAATAAGAAATTTAACATTTCTTTGTAACTGAGAGAATATCACATATGACCATCAGCATGATGACTATAACCATTTAACACCTCTGAACACCTCCTGCTACAGAAGCAGAACTGGGAGAAAACATACAAGATGGCTTTGTAGGACAGAAATGTAAGGGGACACATTTCCAGGGCACGGCGTGTGGTTCAGCCTCTTGACTTCCATTAGCGTTAACGGGAAAAACACAGCTATGTCCCTACCCTCAGGATGCAGCCCAAGAGGATATTTTTGCCTGTAAACACTGCAATTTAGTACACAGCACTGCACGCAGTATTCCCACCTCTGCCTCCATTTCATCAGCACAGCCACTGCCATGTCCTAGCTTTGCAGCTAGACAAGATTTATGGAAGCTTATTTTTACGCTCATTTTCCCTGGGTTGAAACAGAGGTAAAACCACAGCTTTTAGATGAAAGGGCTAAGTAAATTTACTGGAAAGTGCTGAAGAAAAAGAAAAAAGTGGACATGACACGGTAGGAAGGAGCTTGGGGGGAGGGGTAGAACAGATGACATTTTTCACCTCTTCATACACAGACATGCAGGAAGGTCACTTATTATGCCATGTTGCTCCTTCCACTTGCTTTTCAGTCACAGGAAGCCACGTTGTGATGTCTCCCTTCAGCTGCCATCAGGTTTTGTTCGGCTGAAACAAATGCACTGCCACTTGCAGTACTCCTACAGTGGAGCAATGTATCATGCTCTGGCTATGAAAATAAAAGAAAACTAAAAGAAAGGCCAAATGCAAGCCAAGGAAATTGTTGCATTTCTTTAGAACTGCGACATAGTACAGGTAGATTATAAAAGAGGTTCAAGGATGGATTTACTACTGTAGCCTGGAGAGCAGCTGCATCTTCCCTTCCCTTCCAAGCACCTCCTCTTCTACGTGTCCTCTCTCCTATTGCAAAGAAAGGCTCTACCAGCCCCCTCTGCCCCCCACCCCATCCCCATCCCAGTTCCACTTGTCGCACTGAAGTCCTGGCAGGGAAACTCACAAAGTCTGCCTCCAGCTCAGCCTCATCTCATCAGACATTTCTTCCTGCTCCACCCGATGGACTGCCAGCCCACGCAACAAAAAAGTAACATCCAAACATTGCATCTCTACTGGCTTTTTGTGGAATTGGTGTTGGGCTCCTTCCAGAATGCAGACACAAAACTGTCTCTAACCAGGCAACAGGCAGGCAAAGGATCTGCTGTCATTCAGAGCCATATCAAACTTTAGTTTTGCTGGATATTATAACTGCGCTGTGATCGGAAGTTGCAGCCAGCAGCAGCTCATAGTACCGCTGGGTTATACGTGTATTTTGCCCCACCTTGACTTGAGGGAAGCTCAGTAGAGTTTATCCAGATGATGCGCAGGACAGAGCTAAATTCTACTTTCCCTCCATATTCTCAAGAGGATTCGGTACTGGCCAAGCAAGCAGACTCCCATCTCCAGTTCAGCCTGGGGTTCCTCCCCCTGGGCCCTCCCAGCATGGCAGCCAGCAGATTAATGAGCAGAGAAGAGAACTGGGCACTGCAAAGTGCTCACACATCATTTTCCACCTTTGTCGAGGGAAAGTATTAGAAACACTGCAGTTCCACGAGCCTCGATCTCCAGCTGTAGTACCTCACAGTGTTTGCATCTGGGTTTCAGAAGAAAGCAGTATATTGTCAGCAGCATAAAGCTGCAGGGAGGGGTACGGGAGCTGCCTGTACTCAACTCCTAAGGTTTTTTTTAAGACCAGAATTAAGATAACTCTCAGTGAGATCAACGGTATCTATGATCAGGCAAGGGACCAACTAATTTCCGTGAGATTAGGTCAATTCTTTTTGATGGCAGCCTGCAAAAAACTGCAGAGAACTTTAAAGTACTGCCAGTAGAGGCAAAGCTTATAACAGATGTATTGCAAAATAATCAGAGATTTTGTTGGTAAGTAGCAGGGAAAACACAGTCTGCGTGTTTGGATGTTTCTGGAAATGAAAAACTGAATGCTTCATACCCTGCCCTTGTAGTAACTTTTTTGTGTGGTCTGTTGAAAGCTTGGAAAGCAGCCTCTGTACAGTCACTAGAACTGGCTAATAGCATCAGACTGGGTGAGGAACTGGAATAAATTAGTGAACACTAATAAATAAATAAACAAATAATGGTATGGAGTAAATTAGACACTCCACAAAAAAGAAGGCTGAAATAAGAAGCCTGAAAAAAGATGGATATTTCTTGAATTTTTTACACTTGACCAGCACTATTTCAATAGCTTTGGAGAGTGGTTTTTGTCAGAGCAGACATAAAGCCCTTTCACTCTAAACTACATTCACGCATGTGAATGAACCTTCTCTTTCCCATACTATTTTTCTCTCTTTTTACTCCAGTTCTGAGTAAACAGAAGCACAAAACTAACAGCTGCAAGATCATGTCACCAGTTCTCTGGTGACACAACTTGCAAGGCAATGGAGAGCTGGTGCAATCCCTGCTGCCCTCTCAGAAACAATGTGCCGACCAAGCGCACTGCATGGAACACAGTTGCACTGCATCTCCTCAGTAGCATCATCGTTTTAATGTTATCAGTTTCTACCTCCAGATCATTACAGTTACCTGCAAAAATAGGATAACTAATTGACCAGCTTAATATAAATCAACATGCACACGCACACACACAAACAAAAATGTCTTTAAACAATGTCAATTTTATAAATCAGTGCCAGTAAAATTCTCACTCACTGCTACAAACTCAGGAAATCGACATGGCCTTGAGGTGATCTGCAGCAGAAGTATACATCCTAATTACGCATCCTTCCATAAGCAACACTAAATAACAGGGTCTACAGAGAAAGCAGAATTTATTTCAAGTTAACAGTTTACTTTTTAATGATTTCATGGCTTTTTTAAATAACATACAGCGACATGTCTGTGTGTTTCAGACAGGTCCCTCAAACAAAACATGAGCATGGATGCGCTCTCTTTTGTGGGAGAAGCCCTCCTTGCCTTTCCTTTCCCCTCATACCCATCCCTCTACTGAATCAGTAAAGGCGATCAGACCATTCTGCACAGCCTGCTCTGGTTCTTGTCACTGCCACTTGTGCCAACAGCTTCCTCAGGCCAGGTTGTGTCCCAGGGAACTCGTGCCATTTGAAGGGCTGATGAAGTAGGTCACCTTGTAAAGGATAAAACTGCTGCCACAAGTACCCTGAGCAGGGTGAGCTGCGTTTGTTTCTGGGCCCCAGCAGGCTGAGAGTGGACTGTTCTCCAGTATGTCACTTCTTTTCTTCCTGAGCTTTCTCAGGGAAACTTTGGGTAATTATTCTTTCATGAAACAATTCTTGTTCAAGACTGATTTTATTTGCACACTACATCCCATCTCCCTTTTCTCTCTGCTCTCCTGTTCAATCTGCAAAGTGGCTATCAGAAGGATTAATAAAAGGCATGACAACAGGCCCTTAGGAAGGTGGTGACATCCAGCTCATTTCTGCTGACCTGCCCAGTACAGGAGAATGCCGTGGCCAGCACCATTGGTGCTTCATCTGCATAGCAAAATCAATGCTGATGCACTGGTGGAAGGGGTAGGATTATACTGTAAAGGGTTTACTTGTCCTGCTGGTAAGAAATACTTGTCCTCTCTGAAAAGTCCGTGTGCCTGGCTAGCTACTGTTTGGAGATCAGCATGAGACTGTTGCACATTTTTGGCCCTGACCAAAATGTTCTGGGTTATCGCACTTGGCAAAGTAGGTTTTATTCCAAATGGGACACCTGTGAGCTGCAGCAATGCACATTGTATTACTCGTTCAGCAGCAGCAACTCTCACAATGATTTCTTAAATACCTGGCTGGAGTTCACTGCAGTTCTCCCAACTGTAACTTCAATCGGCGTGGTATTTTCTATATTTGGTTACTGCAATGCTCTCCATTTTGCTGCAGAACTGCAAATTTGCTGGTTGTGTGAGTAAAAGATCCTCTCCGTGAACAGAAAGGAGCTCAGAGGTGCAATGACAGGAGGGGGAACCCCAATAACAGCATCAGAGAAATGGAGGGCCCCGACCTGGCTGCTCTCAGGGCTATCGTGGAACCTCTTAATTTCAAAAGCTTTCAAACTATGTAGTACAACAGAAATGATTAAAGAATTTTAATGTGAGAAAAGTGCATTCTAATTTTCTATATGACAACTCACTGTCTGCTTTTCAACAAGTATGTGCGGAAGGACTGTGGATACGTTTTTCCCAAGTTCTTATGCCAAGCATCTATGCCCTTCGCTATGTGGAAATTCAGCATGTAAGGATACATTTACCACATCACTTAACAGCTGAACTGAAAACCCATGTATAATCACTACTTGTCCTCCTACCGTAAGTTATTACAAGTTCTGCTTATTGAAAAGAAAGCTGGAAGTACTCTAATAAGAACATCTAGATTTATTTCTGTGATCAAGCATTTATAGTCTGAAAGTACTGAAGATGAAGAACTTCTATCCTATTAGGATAATCATCAATTTCTTTGTAAGGTTTCTTACCTTATTCTCAGTTGACTAGCTTAATTGACAAATTACGCAGAAGTACATGGCCAATAAATGCTAGGGAATGACTCCTTTTTTAACAAAGGTGAGAAATGGAGAGTGATGAGGAGAAAGTGACTTTTTTTAGACACTTAGGGACTTCCAGACAGGATAAATAAAAGGGGTGGCTTTCAACTTTCGCCCAAATTGATCTTTCATCCAACATACCTCTGAGAATGCATTGAAGTTATTTTTACAATGCTTGCTGGGAGTTCTATATTCTGCCCTTTTTCAGCAGCAAAGCAAATGTCAGCACTGTGAAGCTCTGGAAGCTCATGCTGAATGTCAGAAACACTGAGATCTGTAACTTAGAAGCCTTGAACTTTTAGACCATAGGAGCCTTAATGCCTGGAAACTGCACGCTGTGTTATAACTTGGAAAATGTCAAAAAAGAATGAATTGGGATTCCTTTTAATGCAAGTAGTGAAGAAGTATGTCCAAAAGTGACATATAAAGCCCCAGAGCAAATAAAGCCATCCACATGAAGTCACTGCCAGCTGCTTCACAAGAGATGCTCGTACCTGCTGTAATGGAAGTCATAGGTCTAGCAATCACAGGAGATGGGAAAAGGAATTTTTTAAAAAATTTTTTTAAGCACCATCTGGAAACTACTGCAAAGAGAGCCACAGTTAATGATGAACCTAGTGATATACTGACTTTATTAACCAAACTATACATGGCACACAAGGGGTTAGCAAGAACTAGTAGATTAAAACCAGGTTGAGTCATCATTTACTTTTGCCCAGAAACACAGTAGTTCATCACTGCACACTGCACCAGAAGTGAATATTTGCTTTTTCATGAAGGGATGATCAATCAAATCTGAAATATCAAACAAATTCCTACTTTGACTCAAATCATAAACTTGTGTTTATCAGAGGGAGAAGGGATTCCTTTATTTAGATGTAAAACATCTCTTATACATCTTACCAATGCATGTACCAAAGGTACAGAGCAAGTTGATCTAGCTTTGAAGTCAGCCCCTGCTTGGAGCAGGAGGTTGGATTAGGTGACTTTCAGAGGTTCTTTCCAACCTAAAGTCTTCTGCGGCTCCTGTCTTGTGGACTTGACACAGGCTCCTACCCCACTCCCACCAAATGTAATGGCAAACATCTACTGAATTCCACAGTGCACACTCAAACCCTCAGAGTTTAGTTAACACTTGGTCAGGCAGACTGGCTTTGGCTTCTGACTTCGTTGTGCCCCAGACTCCTGCCTCCTGCATCACCCTGGCTTTGCGCTGGGAGGAAGGATTGGTGTTCTAGGCATCAGCAGGTATCAGAATTCAAATAAACAAGGAGAAACTGTACAGACTGTGGAGTTCACTGAAGTGACACGTTGGAAAGATTAACAGAAGCCACAGTTCTGCAGGAAATGCTACAAAAGCATGACAGTCTCACCTAGCCCAGTCAACACTCGTTCCAGAAGACAGGGTTCTCAAAACCCAGGCAAGGTCAAGTCCTTCCCTCTCATTCTGACCTTAAAATTCAGCTTCCGTAATGCAAGCTTCCCCTTCCAAACATTGTCGAGATAGCTTGGGAAAAACTAAGCCCTCCAGGAAAATTATTGTCCACCTTCTGTTGTTCTTGAATACGGCATAAACATGCAACTACATCATCTGGAAACGTGTTTCTCAGATTTACAGTGACTTCTGCTTATTTCAGTGGAGACACTTAAACTCCTTTGACAGGAAACTGATACTTTAGTTTGTGTGACCACTGAAGGACAGGGGAAGAATAACTGCTTCCACACCACAAAAGAAACAGCTTTCCCCAAATATAAAATCATCCTTCTGAGCATTTAAGTTTTCAATTAAGTTTTTGTTCATTCCTCAGAAGATAGATACACAGTCTTGTTTTCTCTCAATGTGGCAATTCTAGAAAAAAACTGAAGACACACTTTTCCTATGGCCAATAAGAACTTCTCACTGTGCAAATATAGCAGAAAAAAAGCAGCAATTTTGCTACATACTACAAAAGCTCCTGAAATGTAATAAAATAAAATGAAAATTCAAACTCAAACAGTATTACTATTTATTACTCAAATAGCAATAAAATATTTTTAAAAAATACTTCAGTGTTCTTTGGTTTAGTCCTTTTGCATGTGTTTCCTGGCTGCTCATGCGTAGTAAATCAAAAGCCGATACTGGCTCCTTTTGGATTCCACCAAGGGAAACTTCCAAAGGTGAGCAGGCAGAAGTGACATTTTAAGTTGTCTCAGAGTCAATTTACAGCAACAGTAGGAACCTCGGACTGTGTCACATATAAAAAATGAAAACTGTACTTATATGCACACAGAACTGCCCTGGTTTATCTTGAAAATGGATATATATCTATGCTGCCAGGGGACCATTATATACGCTATTTATGCAACCAGTATTGTGTGCTGAAGCACAAATGCCATAGCATGGGAAAGGTGCACACCTTAGTAGCAGATAACTGCACGATACAGTGTTATCTCTTTTTTACTCCTTAGGCCACTCTGAGATGCTTTGTAGAGTCCAGTATGTGACGAAAGCAGCATGTAAATTCCACAGGGATAAACAGCTATTGCTCATTCCTATTTCCACTACAGATGTCACACTGCAGGCTCGCCTGGTGCCTCATGGCAGTGTTTCACCTTTGGTTCATAATCATGAATTTTTAGGAGACAGAAAATCCTAATATTCATTGCCCGCTTAACAGGGAGTTGACAAGGAATGGCTAACAATCTTTCCCTTCTTTCGTTAAGAGCATACAACCTGCAGTAGTTGTTGCGACATTTTTCTGCTTAAACAAACACTGATTATAGAAAATAAAGTAAAGGTTGGCAGTTCTCCTTTAAGCCCATGTTCTTACATACAATAATAGCTGTCCTTTTGCTGAATCCAATTTCAGTCTGCCATTCTACAAATGGCAGTTTTGGGCAATTCTCTCTCACAGCTCTTCTTTAGTGTTGAACCCAACTCTAGTCAGAAGTCAGTGCAGACCCTCCCACTATGGGCACTAACAACAAAGCTTGTCATAGCAGAACCAAAACACCTCCAAGCTGAGGAAATCAGTGATCCTGCTGTTCTTGATATGCCTCTATCAGCACAGCAAGGAACAGGCAAATGAAGACTCTGCACTTGGAACAGATCATAATCCTGCAATCTCATAACTGAAAGCAAACCCCAACTTTTGCGGCAATGGTGGTACATTCAACAGGAAACACCTTTAGGTGAAAGAGTCACATAGCAAGATTGGAGCTCACTCTATTAATTTTAGGCAGCATATCCTTAAAGGCTATGGGTTTTGATATTCCTCGTCTCCCAAGTTGTGAAAAGCTCTCTTGGATTCAGTACAGTGCACAGCAAATGTGAGAGAGCAGAATCAGAACTTCTGCACAAAGAACTACACAAGGTGAGGTTACAGACAGCTTTAACAAGTCTTTCCATTTCAAGTGCTAATGTATTAAGATTCCACCTTCACTTTTCTCTCAGAGCTCCTGAAAAGTTTCTCAGGGTTTCTTCTCCCCAAGAACTGTCCACAATCTAAAGGAAAGGGATGAACTATATAATATTTGGAATCTTTTTGTTTGAAATCTGCATTTATCCATGAACTTACCACTCATGTTTGGTTTTGCAGTTCTCTTTTTTCGCCTACCCAAAAATGTAAGGATAACAAAAAAAGTCACCAGATGCTTGGAAATACTCTTGAAAATGCAATCTTTTGGAGAGAAAAATTCCTATTCATTAAGATGAATTAACACAATTCATGCTGAATTCTTACCTTATACAGATCATGAAGGTGCACGCAAAATAATAATAGTAATTAAAATCCCGTGATTAAGAAGACAAGTGAGAAATTATTGCAGGATCAGAATCTGCAATAGGTGTGAGGTTACTAAAATATACAATGTTAAGTATGATTTTTACTAAAAGTAACTATACTACCAATAGGACCAATAGTAACTTTAATGTAAGTAAAAATTACTCTTAGCTTTTTGTAAGATAATTCTTATTATCAGAAAAAAATAAGGGCAAATTCATATTTTACCTGCCGAGGGGTCCTCTCTGATTTACTCCTGCACCATTCCCAATCTGTGAGTTCCGGTTTATGACTTTCCTCGTGAGACAATCTCCTTTCTGGTCCTTCAAAAAAGGTCGACTTATCAAAATTTCTGACCTCTTCTCTGCTAAAGGCCCCCAGTTTGTCAGGAAGGAGGCGGTCGCTGCTGCTCTCCTGGCCAGGCTCCGCCCAGGCCTGGGGTCCCTGCGGGGCGCCCCGGGAGCTGTCCGGCAGGGCCGTGGTGCTGAACACCGCCTCCCCAGCGCCGGGCGGATCACCGCTTCCTCGCCGAGGTTCTTTGGAGTTACCGCAGTCGTAGCTCACGAGGTTGTGATAGGACGTAGATTTATCATCGCCGTCGTGGTGGTGGTGGTGGTGGTGATTTTCATGGGATATTTTGTAGATTCCATAGCCTTGCTGGAATGACAGGTTGAATTCGAAAGCCCTACGTTTGGCTAAGCAGAAAGGAAAGGAAAGTCATATTAAAAGAGTCAAAACCAAGAAGAAAAATGAGATTACATACACAATGAAAATGACATTCTAAAACATGGAATAAATTATTTAACTACTGCTAGAAACTGGCAATTTTCTATGCATAAAAAGAATGAATTGTTGAGAAGAAAGACTACTCAGATAGTATGTTATTATACTGCCTTCTTAATGAATTCAGAAATTACACATTCCAAAATTAATGGATTCCCAGAAACTGGTAGATTATCTGCTATTTTCAAAACCACAAAATACAGGATGTTTTATGGGGTACACACAAGAAGAAAATACTTAGATTTTGTAACACTCTTTTTTTTCAGAGCCTGTTTCACATGTATTCCTAAGGGTGAAAAACTGTACAAAATGATAAAACATTGCTGTTAATCAATAACTAACCTTCAATATCAATAATCAAGCAAGAAAAACAGAATTTTACAATAAAAAATAAATATTTGAAGTGTTTACATAATGAAATTTTTGTATATTCTCCATTCTAAATTCAGTGCTCCAACTAATCTTACACAGTAATTGAATAATTAAATAAAAATTCTCAATTATTATTTATACCCTTTCATTCTTCCTCCTTTCTAACACAAATCACCTGAGATTCTCCATCCTCCCCCTTTTCATCTTACATTATGTAGTAACTAAAGAAGTGCCTTTTATTTAACTAATGATATCGTCTTCCCACCAAAACTTTCATGCTAAATTATAAAATAAAAGGCATGGGGAAACATTTATACAACCTGTATTTCTATTCAACAGTCTTTGTGCTGACTAGATCATATTTAATTGTGAGTGAAATTCTGACCTCAGCAGTCATTGCATTAAAACTTGAGAACAGTCTTTAGTACAAATATCTAAAAGTGACAGATTTATTTTAAATAATTTTATAATTGCTATTTTTACATCTGTTGTACATTTATCTCCAAATACATCTGAAATAAACTGCCTTCTTGATGAGCTGCAGTCATCCTATCTGGGAAAGCAGTTAAAACAGCATCAGTTGTAGCACAAGCCATTCTGCATTTGGAGGAGGTGTTCAAAGTAAGTGAAAGCCATGAATGAGAATGGCTTTTCTCTAAGATTCAGGAGCTTTCTTTCTCCCTAAACATGCAGTGAATGTCAGGGATCCATCCACTGATGTCAGAGGACTTTCACTCCAGAGAATGTGAAACACCCAGATCCTCAGAAGTATTTAACTCCTGACTTTTGTAGTTGGACTAGATGATCCTTGTAGGTCCCTTCCAACCGAACTATTCTATTCTATTCTATTCTATTCTATTCTATTCTATTCTATTCTATTCTATTCTATTCTATTCCATTCCATTCCATTCCAATTCGAACTTTCTAAATAAAACTTGCCAGCATTTTCAATTCCCCTTGGACCAGGCCTCAAGGGACAAACCAGCACTGCAACTCTCACTTCTGAAAGATTAATGCATAAATCTATCATTTTTATATACTCATATAATTGCAGCATTATAAATAGGAAATAAAAACTACTTTTATGTTGTTATTCTTGATAATATTTATGAATATAAATCAAAAAATCACTTATTGCACTATCTTCCCTCCTTGTAGGCTTCCGTACTGATATTTTTACCAGAACACATTTATTATATGTTAACAGAGATCTAACAGCTATAGATGTATTTAATATCCTGTGGCAGATTTCTATCCTTCAAACTTTCCATAATTATCTACTGTTGAACAGCTAAATTTTTTAAAGTTCGTACATTTTCAGTTTGCCCACAAATTAATCACTAATCAAGATACTGAATTTATATTAGTAGGTATAATAAGCTTCAATAAAACTTTTTAATAGACATACTTGTCTCAGAATAATACTGGAAACATATTTTCATCTGTAATTCAAAATGCAGTCCCTCTGTGCAGATACATGAAGTGTGGAGACTGAGGCATTTCATAAGTATCTGTAGCCAGGAAACTTTCAGGGAAGCCTTATGCAGTCTTTTAGCCACAAATACGACAATGTTATTCATGTTCACAGAAGCCTAAATGTGTTTTTCACTAGAGAAAAGTTGATGGAGCGACAGCTATATTTCTTTGTCTTCTATTTCTCTGACTATTACCACATGATCGAGTTCTTTATGAGAAGAACAAAAGTCGTGTAACTGCAGGAGATAGGCTGTGGCAGTCAGCATGCAGGGATTCCTCCATCTAGTTCTACATGGAGGCCCAGAGAAAACCAGGGCTTTAGAAGATTGCAAGAAGGTTATCAGTGAAGGTCTGGCATCCTCTGTTACACGAAGGTAAACTTTATAGACATGCAGGGAAATATTTTCAGGCAAAAACTGTCTAGGAGTTCCTGAGCTTTCAACAAGCAGCATGAACACAGTGAGATACAGGCCCCTCCCATAAATCACATCCTTTGCTATTTGCTTATTGGTGTCACTGTGATTTCTGCGTAGTAGCTACAGCGCAGGTGTACAAACAATAGCTCATCTTCTCCTTATAATTTGCTTGCAATTAGCATGGTTTTTTCCCCCACAACAATAAACGTGTTTAGCATGTTCCATGTATGTGATTAGTAGAAGTCAGATTTGGTATATACAACTTTCCCAGGGAGGAAACTAGGATTCAGAGTCCATCAGACTCTACTAAAAGATCTAACAGTGACCTGGTAAAATCAGCCAAGCTTCTGAGCCTCAGCATCCACTATTTCCATCCAGCTCTCTCGCATTAATGTTGTGAGTCTCACATATTGCTCTGAATAATGTCTATATAACTCAGGTAAATGATTTCAAGGAGTACAAAGCACTGTTACTAACTCCCTATGCTCTTTACTACAAGATACATCCCAGCTGCGTGTCACCCTTCCATACTTACTTTTGAGTTCTTCTGAAGACACTGCATATGAATTCCTCCTGCAATTAATGATGCAGCCACAGGGCAGGTGGATCCAGTGTTCTGACAGGACAAATACTGGGGTGACTGTGGCAGACAGCAAAGTCAGCAGGAAGCTAAGTATCTCAAATGAGACGCTTTGAAAACCAGTGATGTGCTGGACAACCATTTGTATCTGAAAGGCAGAGCATTTTGAAATTTAAATCGCTTCAGGCACATGAGGTATTTCCAGGAATAAACAGAACATCTCACTGTGAATATGACACAACCAGAAGACACAGGTTGTCATTAATGTTTGCTGAGACTAACAATTTTCTTTCTAACAGAGAGTGGAGAAAACACACTGACAGAGGCTCTCCTCCTCATTCTGCATTTCTCAGAAAAACCCTTGCTTAAGCTAAATATAGATGCCTGAGCACTATTAAAACAAGCAACTCACAGTCCAAGCAACTCAGAAGAGACTGCGAGCTCAGCCTCTCCTGCATGGTACTGAGGAACCCCAACTACAGACGGGTAACAGGAGAGAGAACTTAGCACCACACAGGGCTGTGCTGCAGATGCTCTGTAATGCCCTCTTTCCCTTGAGAGAAGCTCAGATGCTGAGCCTATACACACCCTAGGGACAGGGGTAACACTGCCCCAGACTCACGTTCCCTGTTCTCAACAGACTCCTTTCTAATTATACATGAATGTACCTGTTCCCAAATATACTAGTGCATGNCCCACCACCCCAATGCTATAGAGATTACAAAGATGCAAGCAAACCTCACTTTTCTAACAAACTCCTATTTTTTAACCAGTCTGGCAAAGGACGTGACTCACAGCTGCGAGGAGGGGCAGAAGAGCGAGCTTAGTACAATTCACAGACCCCATAATGCTGAACCAATGCTTGTCAGAGAGCTGGCAATACAAAAGAGTGGACCTTATTCATCCCTGTATTCAGGAGATACAAATAATGCGATGACAGAGTAACATACTGATGAATCAGGCTCTGCCAAACCTGCTGAAAGCCAGTTAAATTCAGTAGTGATACAGACCTGCTTAAAAGGACTTTTGCCAGCACAAACTACACTATAAGGAACGATTGCAATGGCTACTGTTCATCTGTTTCAATACATGGCACACCAGCTCACACTCCATTTAAATGTAAGTAAACATTAGGAATTAAAGCAATCTGACAATTTACCATCATTGGAAGCCAGAGAATGACTTTTGTCAGTGCAAGAATCAGCGAGAATCGTTTCTGGGCAAAGCCCACCGTGAAGCTCCTGCTCTGTACGCTGTTCATGCAACTGGGATCGAGTGCACCGCTCTCAGCCACACCTTTCCTAAAAACTGCCTCCGAGCTTGGACATGTGTTTTGGAAATGCTTCAGGATTTTATCCACAGGGTCCACCGGTGACAGAGATGGGGTAGCAGTACTGCATCCTGCAGGTGTCCCAGGGGTGATGTAGCCTCGAGAGATTTCCTGGTAATCAATGTGTAATAGCTGTTGCTCATCTGAGCACAACAGCTGGTAAGTTAGAGGAACAGAGAGCACTGTGAGGAGGCAAAAACACAGCGAGTAGACAATAAATAAAAACAAGATGTAGGAACTGGCACAGTCAGTGAAGCAACCCCAGGAGGTAGGGATGTATTTGCCCCAACCACAGAGAGGCAAAACGCAGATCAGCAAACTGAAAATCCAAATGGTAAAAATGGCCCGTACCATGCTCACTCGTCGCTTGGAAGTGCTGCAGCTCATTGTCTCAGTCTTGTTGATGGTGTAGAAGTTGTAAGAAACTATAAGAGACCCTTTCAGGTTGCTAGAAATGCCTTGGAATAAATATATAAGCGCTGAGGTGGTGCACAGAGGCTGGGGGAGGACATTACTAGACCACTGGGTTAGCATGAAAATAATCACTGGCACAATGCTGATCAAATCATCTATTGACAAAGAGGTCACAATCATCGAAACTGTGGTTTTGTTTTGCATTTTCAGCAGGGAAACTAGTGAATAAATGCTGCCCAGAAGAGCTGTGAATGCAATGATAAAAGTCAAGCAGAAAAGAAAGACATTCAAAGTTCTCTGCTCACTAGGCTTATCCATAATGCTATGATTTTCAGCAAAGAAGCTCGTCCCATTGAGTGACAAATTACTAGGCGTCACCGACATTGTCCTTGACAAATTTTTTCTTTGCCTTCCCACTGACTCTGCAAGTTTTCACTAGCTGAAACCAGAACTGTTAGCTCCACATCACAAGTTTCTTTGTTTTCCTAGACTTTTGTGGCATCTGATGAAGAAATATTCAGGTGAAAGCACCCTTGATAACCAGAACAACTCATGCTCTCGAAAAATCAGGCAACAATGAAGTATCAAAGGTGCTGAAAAAAATGCAATTCTTCATAAACCATTCAGTACTGGAAGATGGTTAATTTAGGCTCTTCAGGTAATAACATGTCATTCACTTTTGACAGATAATCAGGCAATGTGCCTTACTCACGAGTTCAGTTGAAACGAAGGCAGAGTATCAGGTATGCTCAAGCTCTAGTAGCTCAGGGAGAAACATAGTAGAAACGAGAAGCTGTTGGATTCACCCTGCGCTGTTCTGAGCTGCAGGAGGGAGGAGTCAGATACAAGCAGGATAGCAGAGATGAGGGGAGTGAGTATCTTCTCAGAGGGAGCTGCCTCTTAGCTGGATCAGAAGACTGAAACAGTGTCCCTGCTAAGCCACACCTCCGATGCTGACACTGAAATCCAATGCAAATACTCAGATCTGATGTCAGCCGTAAATGTCACTCCCGTAAAGCCCATGGCTGCTCCAGGGCTGTGCATCACGAGCTGGAGTGCCGCTTTTATTCTTTCACACTCCTGTAGTCCAAGCTTAGCGAAGGGAAAAGCCGCAGGAGCCTTTTATGAAGACGAAACAGAAGGGGTGTGTCTGCTCTGCCTTTCTGTATTCCTACTCCCTCTGCAAGTGTACATGTGTATGTGCATACACTGCACATGGATGCTAACTGTAATACTTAGTGACAACCTTTCATTAATGACAGGTAACTGCCATGCATGTCAGCCAGGTGTTGCCTGCCTATGCGGTATCTCAACTCAGTCCGGGCTTTATAAAACTTTCATTCCCCGCATGATTCAAATCTGAGCCACATCAAACGCTGACTGTCTGTCTGCTCTAGCTGAATGCATGGATAGAATCACACGCAGGTGCATTTTGGCACATTATGAATGTTTTCTCTCGAGGAAGTGCAATACTGGTGAAACTTATAAGCTGACAAAATTTCCAGCACTCAGATGTTAAGTGGACAGACAGGTTCAATGCAATCTTCTTGGAGGACTCTGCCTCTTTCTGGCACCACTTTGAGTTCAAATACGCCATGGGGATGCAGGACAAACATTTTCTGATTAAGGGTAATATTGTAAGGCTGCCGCAATTACTTGCTAGTCTGGGTAACATTACAAATCCACTCAGTTAGAAATCTGTGTTATTAACAATCTGATCCTTGCTCAGTTCTACCCACTTTGGAACGCATTAACTGTGTCAAGCCAATGGCTGGATTGCTCGTGTGGTTTCCCTCCTGCCAGGTTGGAGGCAGCGATTATCAGAGGTGTTGGAGCCTCAAATGGGAGAGGCAGTGGAAGAGAACGCACAGCTGCAGCTGTATCATGTGAAAAGCGCCTACATTACAAGAATCAGAGCTAAGGGCAAAAACAACTTATCTGAATACCCCCTCCTTCATTTCCAATTTCCAAGCTGCCCTGCCGTGGCACTGGGAAGGCTTATCCCACAAAACAGGGTAGGTCATCCACTCAACCCCATGTGCCCCATACAGCCATAGAACTGTCCTCAGTGCAGGACCTGTCGTAAAGCCATGCTCCTCCTATACAGCATGACCAGGAGCCTTTGCTTCTCCATTCTCCCTTTCACATCACAGATGCCTCTTGAGGATTCTGCATTATTTATCAGGACCAACTGTCAACCCTTATGTCAGAAATCTGCAAAAGAGAGGAGCATCCATCCTGCCTTCCACACAAAGCACGGTCCTGGATCTGGACCATCCATCTGGCCTTTAACTGTACAGGATTTGACTTGGCTTTTGTGATTTATCTGTCCTGCTGGACTATTGATTGTTAATCTGTGCTGTGCCAGCTAAAGGCCAGGGCTCATTTCCTTCTATTTACAAATCACAGTCACCTCTGCCCCCGCAAGTCAACTTTAAATTAAGGACAGTGTTCTAAATCTTAAGATTAACAGTGTGAGCCTGGTCAGAAGTACAGTCAAGAGATAAGAAGAGAAAGAAGCATCATTCACCCTTGTTTGGACCTTTATTTTTTAGCCTGGCTTCCTCAGGAAACACATGACCATGCCTGAGTGTGGATATATGCCTGCGCATGTCTCTCTCTCCCACTTCCCGTCCCTCAATTCCTTTTGACAAAATGATTGTTTCCATCTCAATCTGACAGTGTCAAAGCTATTAAGTTCCCATAAGTTTTATGAAAATGAGCAGATGATCTGCTGCAGGCTGCAGCAGAGTTCCTTCTTCACCAGAAACTAGTGAAGACAAAGCAGAGGCTTTATAAATACTGCAACCATAAAGAAACCTTTGATGAAATTTCAATTAACCTGGATGCTAAACTGCAGGAAACCAGCTTCATTCACTCTTAGCATGTCTTAGTGCTTCCTGATATGTGATCAGTTACTTTCATTCTTAAATTCCCTGTTTCCATTGCCTGTGTCATCTTCATCTGCTCTTGCCACATTACTGCCAGGTGTTTAGAAACAATTTTAATGATGCTTGGGAAATTTATTTTCCCTACTTCTGAAAATTTCTCTGCTGTACCCTGAATCATTATAACTACACCGGATATCCAATAGCCCTGACAGCAGATATCAACCACAATTTTTCTGAAAGTTCCCTCAGTACAATCGTCTTCATGTACTTTACTGACCTTGCTTTATTGGCTGTGCATATACAGCCTCAGTGCCTCTCTGCAGCTTTTTGAACACTTTGGTTAGAGCAGTCCATTCTGTGCCTTCCGTTTGTATTTATTTGGAATGAAATGCTTGTCAGTGTGTTTAAGAAGAAAGTCACTTTTATTTATGGCCGTACCCATTCAAGGCAGATGACGTATTACTGACTTCAGTTTCTCTTCCCACAGAATCTATTTTATTATACGAACTGCACCTTGCCATTCTCTGTGGCAGTTTTTACTATAACTTACAATACAGTGAAATGTTCTTTCCTCTGGTCATTTTATAGTTATAAACCAAAGGTCTTAGGAGCAATTCAGCAGCAATTCAGTGAATTCAAGCAGCTTCCCTTCTTATTTCTCTTTTTTTAACATGGCTGATAGATTCCAATAAAACATCTACAGAATGGTAAGTTTCATCTTAAAACTAAAGAGAGAAAGAGGTTGTAGCAAGAAACAAGAAACTCTACGACAAGAAGCATGATTTTCCACACAGCTGCACCTCCAGGCAGTTGACTTGCATGCCCAGTAAGGTCTAAGCTCTGAAATGTCTCTTGTGACTGGGGCAAACGTATCTGAATTAGACTCTCTGATCTCTTCTAAAGGATGAGTTTATATTGCAATCTTTCAAAATTTCAGGAACACTATCTTTGCAATTGTAATTGCACTCCCAAATTTCCCTGAAACTTGTGAACAGATTCAACTAGGTCTGGGGTTGGCAAGGACACATAAGTGAGCAGAGAGTCAGTGTCATCACAACCCCCCCTCTCCCAAATTTTCTAAAGAAACAGTGCTAGAATAGAATGATAGAGCTCTGCCAAAAAGCCACAGGTAATGATCTTGCAGAAACCAAGAGAAAGAAAAAGACACCTTTGTCTGCTGCTGTGTCCTTGGTTTGGACTGTGTCAAGGCAGGCATAAATTTGTAGATTAAGACTGTTACCACCTATTCCCTTTCTTCTCTGCATTTAGCCTCCTGAATTATGGGAGGTTCCAAATACAAATACTGTCCTTTGCAATATAGGTATATATTCTTTATGCTGGTGTGAATTCTCTTTGCTAAGGAATGATCACAAAGAGAAAATGCATTAGGCATGGAAATCTCCTCTCTGGCCTCTTTTCAAACAGCACTGCACAACGATGCCTCTTTAAAGGAAGAGTCAGCACAACTCGACACTCTATGAAAGGATTTCTAAGAGACACACTGCTCGTAACAATTCAGAAATGCTTGTAAAGAGAATCAAATATTCACCGTTCATAAAACAAAACCAACAAATAGGGTATTAAAAATTTATCCTATTTACTGTATGAGTCATATTTTATTTTCATACCTTGCACTAAGCTAAGCTTTGACTTATGGTTTTGCTTACTTTTGTCACTCAAGAGAGACAAGGTTATTATAGTAGTTGTACAAATATTTCATTTCAGAAGGTGATACAACCTCTGTGCCAGGCATAAATGTATACATATAAAATTCCATAAATGTCTTTGTAATTTATTCCTCAATATTATGTGAAAGGAATTTTTTTTTTTTCTAATATTTTTTTAACAGACTTTTAAAAAAAAGTCAACCTAAATGATTGCTTTTGGTCTATCAAACTCAGACATCACTTTCAGATATAAGATGGTTAAACTGCAGCTAATTATTTCATCTAGTTATTTGCCTCAGATGAATTAAATCAACGGTGGCTTCTAATAAAAGGCAGATACTCTTATTCCTAATCCATTTCCGCTGCAGCTGTATTGCTGTGCTGCAGGAAAAGGGTGCTTACTGATTTGGAGCAATTAGAGCAATGTAAATCAGGAGTAACTCCATTAAACCTAAAAATATGATTTACCTTATGTGCTCATTATGGGCTAGACTGCACCGACTCTAACTCCAATGAAACAGAACCCTGCTGTGCAGATGCTCCTTTTGAAACCAATGGGTTATCGTCACTCACTGCAGCAGGTCACAGCCTGTCCCTCCATGAGGCAGCGCCTCTCTGAGCAGATGGGCCAGTATTAAGCAGCGCCCATTGTCAGAGCTCCCTAACTTTATGTTTCTGCTTCTGTGCTGTAAATATAGACAGTAAATTGAGACTGTAATGAACTGAAGGTTTTTGGAGAACTACAGAATCAGTAAGAGACAAATGGAGGTAAAAGCGAGTAAGCCCCGAAGTGTCCACTGGGTGAGGAATACTCATGGTGTGCATCTTTCCCCAAGGCTTTCAGAAGCCAATAAACAGCATGCCAACAGGAAACGAAAATAGTGCCAGCACCTCAGCAAGGCTGGCAATAAACAAGATGGCAGAGAGATGAGAATGAATCCATCCGGGCTGCACTGTATGCACACTACCAGAGATGATTATGTGCTGTTATTCAGGAAATGTCCAAAGTGGGACCAACTGGAAGAGAAACAAGCAATTATAACACAATAATTCCAGGATGGCAATGCTGAAAGGGAAGAGGCATTAAGTATGCAGCGTATACAAGGAGGAGAAAGGGACAGTTCTAGTCAGGAAGGTTTTATTTCTCTAGTGGATGACAAGACAGAGAGATGGCAGCAAATCCTGCAGCTACCAAAGTGGAGAGAAGCTCAATTCTAGATAGCATGGAGAGTAAGACATTCTGCTAGGTGTGGCATAATTGCTCTCTTGACACAAGACACTTCACAATGTCACTTTTATTGAGCAGCCCTGTCTCACCGAACTGATAGGAGGAGACAGACAGCTAGCAGGGAGGCAATTCTTCAGTACACCTCCTCACAGTAACTGTTTGCTTCCTAATAGAGAGCACAGCAGGCTATGAATATAATTCATGGAACAGCATGATATGAATGCTTTTAATTTTGCTGCACAGCTCTACTAGCAGTAGAACACCCGTAATGCAGCTGTATTAGCGCGATCATACCTAATCACTGAACAAATCCAGTAAATGTAGCATTGTGCTTGGTAATCACTCCTATTTTAGATGCTGCAAAATGTACGTTGCATATTGGAGAAAAAGCAAACGTGCAATCTAGCGAGAGCTGGGCAGCAGTAATACCACACTACTGTGGAAAACTGCACTGAGAGAGTTAACTGGAGAATCCAAACAGCTGGGAAGAAACAATTATCCCTTTATGAAGGGAGGAAAAAAAAAGGAATAAGGCATATGCCTTTGAATGACCCAGCTATGACCCCATCTGGAAGCAGGAGGAAAATCAGCTGTATGTGTAGAACTTTGTCCAATAGTAATAAAATTAATGACCGCAAGAGCCATTTAGAAAACAAGTATTTGTAATACTGTTTGCACATTTCACTGCCTGCTGTATAGTCTCAAGAGCTCTGCAGTGGGTTGTCTTAGCCTTTCATTTCTCTTTCCATCGTTACTTCCTCATCATCTTCTCTCCCACACACCTTCAAGGAAGGCTGAATGAGCAGACCAGGAAATTCAGCCCCAGGAGTTAGGATGAAATCGAGTTTTAATGAGTGAAGATTGAAAGCTCTGGAAACAAATTCTGTCTCTAGAGGACTAAGAACCTGTATTTGCTGGTTATCACTGTTTTTACGTATACCAACAAAACTATTATCTTTCTAGCACTGTTCTGTTTCTTGAAACGACACTATTATTCACCAAATATTTTTGCAAAGAAGCCAGTGTTTTAAGTGTTGCTTTACCCTGAAATCTCAAATATAAATACTATCATAAATGATACCCAAAGAATGTAGACAAAGCATAGGACACAGCTTACTGCATGTAAAAAGCAAAGACAACATCTTTTTTTTCTAAAGAAAAGGGAATCCCATCTATTAGGCACATATGTTATAGAGGGGGCTTTACTTTAAGGGAAGAGATTATTTTTGTGCAGCAGACCAGTATTCCTTCTCCAAATATGCAGAGTAGCAGAAACGTGCTGCTCTTTCCCAGGAGGAGCCCCAAGGACAGGAGCAGCTCTGCAGGAAGATGGCAGCCTTTCGCCAGTCTGAATGAGAAAGGAGAGACAACAGGAAAACTTCTTAAGCTCACCGATTAGCGAAGGCTGCTATGGCTTAGAGTGTAGTGATTTTCCTGGGACTTCCTTAGGAAGACTTCTACTCTGACTTGAAGCGTTGGAAAAGTTTGGAAAAATAGGAAAAGAAGAAGAGTCTAGGGTAAAGCTGAAAAAACCCACAACTGATATTGTAAAAGAAATACAGGTGATAAAGCAGATTTGGTGGATTTCGGATATTCTATAAAACCATTGAAAAAAACCAATAAACATTTCTTTTCCACAGCTTTAATAAATTTGAAAAGATATAAAAAATGGGCTGAGAACACATGTGCTGACTCTAGCCACTGCTTTCTGCGACAGCTGTGTTCTGAAGTCCCTAAAAATCACACTTCATTACACAGCCATATCCTCTAACTTCTTCTCCAAAGGGCAACTAAATGTGCGTATGTTTTTGAAGTGTTTTTAGAAAGGGCTGCTAATTAATTTTGAGTGACAGTAAAAAGGTCTATTAGCTTTGCCGATGTAAAGGATGACTGAGTTTGTATTGGAAAGGGTGAAAATGGTAGTAAAAGAGGATACTGAAATACAAAATGAAATCTTTCTTCTTACAGAAGATTTTTATTTTTTTTTTAATAGAAAGGTTTAATTTAAGTATCAAAAGGATAGTGTTTTCATCAAATCTGAAGAATGTCAAAGAAGGAATACTGCAGATTACAAATCAAATCAGTAGTACTTTCCAAATATCTCTCCCTAGGAAGTACGTGTTTGAGAAAGAAAATGTTCACTTTAGATTATGACGCTTTTTAGTTTCAGATTCTTCTAAACAAATTTCACTTTTCAGTAACTGTATTTTTGTCTGTAAAGTATTTATAGAAACCGCTCTGCAAGGCCAAAAGTCACCAGATCATGAGGCAATGCAACATGAGGAGACATTTGGACTTTAGACAGTCAGCTTTCGGCAGGCCTGTAACGCAAAACCCTAGAACTACAACTGACTTTAAAGACTCTCGATCACATGGCTTTGATGGGTAACCTTCAACCCCACTGTGAGAGCTGCTGAACAGTATCAAAAATCACCTCTGATTGGTGCTGCAAAGGCATCGTGTTACGGAGATGACTTTGCGCCTGCTGTCAAAAGGGCTGGCAAGGTGTCTCACTATGGATCTCTAGCAAATGCATGGTCAATTCCATAAAATAAGCTAGATCGGTGCTCTGGAGCAGGAGTTACTGAAGCAATGCTACCTGTCACTATCATTTGGGGAGGGAAGGTAGCTGTAAGAAAAGCAAACACACACAGCACAAGAAGAAGAGATGTAAAACAAGTACTAGAACCTTTGTGCAGGCAGTGTGTCTCCTTACAATGCGCCTTATGGAATGGAGATTGAGAATGTTTTCGCAAACTGAGCAAACCCTGGGAATCAAGTGTTCTCAGAGGGAAGGTGCTGCTAATCCACTGATTGCCTCATCCCTGTGAAGCGTATGTACAGTCATATAATACAGAGTTATATTTTCACTTGCATTAACAAAACCTGAAAGGACTCAAGTTGTACTTCAACAACAACCCCCATAGGAATTATTTATTCTCTTTAGCTGATCTGCCATGCTATGTCCTCCTCCTCCCAACATGAAGAGCTGCTCTATGTAAACTCTCTTGATACTTGGTGAGAGAAAAATGCACCTATTTCATAGGTGATGACCTGAGATGGCACAGAATGGAACAGTTAAACAATTTGAATTGATTATTTTTTCAATTCTGGATGAAAACTAACAGGGTTAGTCAACCTGTCTTGTCTTTCTTGTCTAGTCAACAAGCCTCCGTCTTTCCATTCTTGCTTCAAGAAGAAAAAGCTTTTTTACTGTGTAGGTGGTCAATCAGTGGCATAGGTTGCCCAGAAAAGATGTGGATCTCCATCCTTGGAGATAAACACCTCCCGACCGAACATGGCCCCAGGCAACCTGCTGTCATCAATCTTGCCTGAGCTGGGGTGGGATGGGAGGGCTCCAGGGCTACCTGCCAGCCTCAGCTCTCCTGGGATTCTGTACCTTGGTGAAACACCCTGGCATGGTCAGTGTCACTGCTCACCACAGTAAAGTCTGACTCCAACATGTTGTCTGAGGAAGGGATGCTCACAGTATGAAAAAATGCATTAGGCTGTTTGCTGGTTTTCTGATTTGCAGGCACCTGCAAGTGTAAGACAAAACTCTCTGTCCTGGTGTGTTGTACCCCATTAAGCTGAACTTTAAGTGATCTAAACTGTATGCTCAATCTTTTAAAAAAATATTCTGGCTGAGGCTGTGATTTTGGTAGAAGCAGTCACCGAGTACTTCCATACTTTTTTGACAAAGAAATTCATCTTTCATTTTAAAAGCAGTAATACTGAATAATTTAAATAAACTGATCACCAGCAAAGAAACTAAATATATTATGCAAACTAGATGCAATTTTCAAAACAAGAGAGTTGTCAGTACGGATTCCCAGATGACCTGTGCAGCTTCCAGTGCCACGTAACAGTTACAGCAGAGTGAGTCAGCAGCAGATCTGCACTCATGGAAACATTTAATCAGTCTGACAGGAGTTTTAAGTGACAAGCGGAGACAGGCCCAAAGCCTGTTCCTTGCCCCACTGGAGCCAGTGTAAGTTGTGCATGTCCTTGTATTCAGAGGTGACTTCTCCTCATTGAGAAATTATCCCAATTTCCACCTAAAGCTATTGGCAATGCTATGGCTATAAATTGTATTTCCTCCTCTTTATTGCTTTCGGTTTCATATTTTGTGATGTTATTTATGTATTATGATTTAAAAAAAAAAAAGCCCAATATATCACAAATATTTCCTTTGCTTTTCTTTCTTGTGAGCAATAGCTTGCAATGTTTTAACCAACAACACTAAAATAGAGACTGAAATAGTTACCTATGATAGCTCCAGTCAAATTTATAAAGTCAAGTCAAAAATGAATTTGGACTTGTGTACCAATTCATATCAAAGGGACAATGTGGCCAATGCCTGTTAGATTCCCATTGATTTCAGTGAGCTTTGGATGAAGGTCTATCAGACATCTTCCTGCAGCTAGAGTTTGTAGAAAGACAGAGAACTTTCTCTCGTATCATATTTTCCAATGCAATTATATTGCTTTCCATAATCTATTGGAAAACTATTTTACCAGCTTTAATGACGGTGTCCACTCTTCAAGCCAGCCTTCCCCACAAAATTTTCAACAATCTGTCTGCTTATGAAAAAAACAGTTTATAGGGATGCCTAAAAAAGCAAAATACCCCAACTGAGAAAATTCTGTAGAAGTGTGATCATCAGTGAGCTCTCTTACTTTAGAGAGCTACCTAGAGGTGAAAGTATTCACAATGGATGAATACAGCCTCCATTAAAATATCTGTGGATGCAAGGAATTGAAGGTTTTTCAATTTTCTATTGACAACATCAGCAAAGGAGTTCAGGGTTAGTCTTTTGAACTTCTTAGCTGATAATGAATTTCTTGATGTTGGGAAAACACTGAGTCATTAGATTACTAACCTTTTCCATTTGTCAGCCTTACTCTCTCTGCTGTATGATAGACACTTTAAAAGGGCCAATGTTTCCCTGAGAATTAAATCCTCCACAAAATCACATCACCCCAGATTTTCTCCTATATCATCACCTTTACCTCTTAATTTAACAGCACAGTTTAAGTCCTTCCAGCCTGAATAAACTTGTTAATATATGTTTTTCTTTAAGGAGAGATGTAAGGAAGAGAGACCAAGGATAAGAAGTTTCATTTATCTTTACTTAGCTAGGTAAAATGCCATTATTAATAGCAGACTTAAATACCTATCTGTCTTTTCCAACTGGATAGGCTATATAAGTTGTTGGCAAATTCGTAGTGGAGGTTCAGAACAGTGTTCTGGGAAAGTTACTTTTACTTTAATTGTACTAAATGGAAAGTCACTTGCCGTTAACATGTACAAAGCAATCCAAGCCAGTGAAAAAGCCCTTAGGACAGGCCACAATATCTCAATGAAACTAATGAGATCATTTAAAATTTTATGTACAAAACTATTCAAATGTTGAACTGCAGAATTAAAAAGGGCCTTTAACCTTCCAAATTTAACTTAACTGAATTAGCACCAGACACAGTCACAAATCTAAAGTTTGTGTATTAAATAAATATAGACTAATTTTCAAAATTTGTCACACACTTGCAAAGTCCTATTTACAGTTTACACAGTAATTAACTTTTGTGGTTAGGTAACTAACATGGATGATTTGGCATCTAGCACGTTGTAATAAAAGCAGGAAGTTAAGGTATTTTTCACATGCATACAAAACATGTTTCTTTAGTAACAAAGATTAAATTTATTTATGTCTATATTATTACCAAAGTATTCACTGGATACCTGTTAATATCTATATTGCAGAATGCTTTATATAATATTTTGCTATGTAATAATAAAATGCATGAAAAAAAGCAGAACCTGGGCTACCCACCTCTCAGAAAAGTGCTCTAACGACATCTGTCTGGACTAGTCTGGAACACTTCCTGTTCCAGCTCTTCCTTTGCTGTCCTCTTCGCCAACTCCTTCCTCCTTCATTTCTGATAATTATTTAAGGAGCCATGGATCCACAGTGTCATGAATTTTTTTTTTTTTACTAATTTGAATTACTGTACCTACTAGACTGAGGGTCCAGTTTCACTAGACCCTGCCCATTGGAACTAGATGGTCTTTAAGGTCCCTTCCAACCCAAACCATTCTATGATTCTATGATTCCCTGCCTCAGTCAGCAAGGAAGGAAAGGTCTAACTCACAGCATGTATTTGTTCAGAGAGTTTTAAGAAAGACTGGCATTAACTACTAGCTCAGGCTCATATGTTCCAACACAAAATGCTATATATGTACATTAATCTAACAGGGTAGGTGGCAAATACCTATGCTTGTTGCTTGTTGCAATGTATTATTTGCCAGATTGCCACATTTTGACACACTCTAATATATAATTTTCTCTAACAGTCAGTAAAAGTAAGCTTTTGTTAGGTACTGGTTTTTCTTTGACTAATTGTTTTCCTTCCTTTGTTAATAAAACATGGGGGAAAAGCTCTTAGGACCTGTTTGTACAGAAAAGGAAGGCACAAAACCCATAGGGTATAGATGAAAGTTAATGAACATGACAGGATTCTTAGAGACGCAGTATGAACACAAAACCATAAGGCAAAACTTGTTCTTGCTGCTCATATAAGTAATTTCAAGTCTTTCCACTAGGTTATTCATAAGGAGTGAAGCAGAACAAGTCAAACTAAACTCCTTATGACACTTGGGTTCCTAAAAGTGCCCATCCAAGTGAACATACAGCACACCTTGTTTTGATATTTCTTGTTTTTACAGGGATTTTAGAAGCCTGTCAGCTCCCATGGGGCTCGAGAGACTCTCTGTGGAATGCAGAGGGCAATTAATAGCTATGACAAGTACTTCAGTGAATGGGGTAATGTTTTAAGATGTTTAAGTAAGCCATGCACAGGAACCCTGCAGCAATGAGGGACAAGATGGCTACCTGCTCAGACACTTCCAACCCTCATTTGACCCAGCTCTACGGAGCTGTTCCTTTTGCAAGACTTGACACGTTGGTGTCAGCATGGGGCACTACTCACTGAGCTCATTTCTAGGTGGCAAGCACAGCTACGTCCCATTGGAAATGAAAGTACAGAATACAAGACAAGCAGCCAGTGTCCTTGCTTCCCTGGAAGCTCATAACCCCAGTGCAACAGGAAATTAAGGCCACCAGTGTATTCTCCAAGTCAATTTATATCATATATAAAGCATCCTAAAAATGTACGCAACACGGGGGCCATTTTTAATCCTATAATACCTGCAGAAACTGTAGGCTGTGACAGAATATGCTAAATGCCATTGAAGAATCCTAGTAAAAATTCATTACAGAAGGATATAAAATCACAACAAATCCTTCTGCTTTCGCAAAAGATGCAGACAGTAGCCATTACCAGTCAGATCTCGTTAGTCTTGTTGCTCACAGAATTTGCAATGAATGAGGCACAGAGAACTGCCTCACAGTTCAGAGTAATTTCCAAACCTGCAAAAAATCACATTTGTATCACTAAGGCACAAATATATCTGTATTTCTTGAGATCCCCCTCATTTGTAAGGACACAAACAATTTATTCCCTTCAGTACAGTAATCCTGCCATCTTCATCAGACTGCACTAGCTGCAACAATATAAACAGGTGAATGAAACTCAGCTACTCAGCCTACTTCAATAAGAAAATTAACAAACTTAATAGGAGATAACACTAAAGAACTGACTTCTTTATTATGTAGTTTGTATATCTGATGTGGTATTTTAAAAGGTATCTGAGTGACTTTAAAATAAAGTTTTATAAAAGCACAGGAAAAAAAGGTAAGAGGATCCTACATCACTTGGGTACTTCTGTAAATAGTACACTTTAGATTTTGTAACACAGCAATAAACCCAAATAATGAATGACAGTACTGTAAACAAACTACAAAGTCCTGGATATAACTACTGAATAATGAGTACAAGATAAAGAATACTAAAGGAGCTTCAGAGGCTTTAAAATAGGCTGACTAAACTAACAGGATATTTTTACTACCAGTTCACAAAACTATAGGTTACATGGATGTTTTAATTCAGCCTTGAAATCTATTTTAATATTTTAAATTTTTAGTAATTGAAACAAATTTTAACTGTCTACGTAAAATTCAGTTTGGCAAGGACAATAACAAGACATCATATAGGCAATAAAACTATACCCTAAATCCACATACTTATTAAATAAACTCTTTTGCATTGCAAAAGGAGGAGCGGGTATTTCCAGATGTATGTTCCAAAGTTATATGCTGATTCTGCAAACTGTTTTTCTAAGAGCAAACTGGAAGTAATGAAGTTTTCTTAAAAACATTTCAGTACTAAGCTGAGCTCCAGTTACAATAAGACCTAAGGAAATGTTATATCTCAAATATTAAGCAATCCTATAAACTTCCAGTTCTGTTCCATGCTGCAGAATATCTGCACACAAATCTTGGAAGGTTCGTTGGGAGGATTTTCAGCGCCAGCCTCAGGTAAGAAATCACCTCCTCACTTGAGTGTTGCAACTTACTTTTTTTTTTTTTCTTATTTTTTTTTATCACGGAATTTCAGAGTTGGAAGGGACCTCTAGAGATCATCTAGTCCAACTCCCCTGCTAGAGCAGGATTGCCTAGAGCACATTACTCAGGACTGCATCCAGACGGGTCTTGAAAGTCTCCAGAGAAGGGGACTCCACAACCTCCCTGGGCAGCCTGTTCCAGCCTGTTTAGCTATTTGTGTAGCTAAAACACATGTAGAATACAAAACAGTGTACTTCTATGGTGTCCTCCAGAAGATGGCATTAGTGAAGAGTGGCTTTTGTTTCTCTGCCTTGCTCAAAGCAAAATACTTTTGTTTATATGTGTTAGAATGCTAATAAATGAAAAGAAATTAAATCTTCAGTTTGGAAATTCCACCATCTTTGTCATAATTCCTTTTTTGGCTCAATTCTGCACATGCTGAAGCAGGGAGGTTTTGTTTATCAACTTTGGTGAAATCTGAGCCAGGAGAGCCCAGCAAGGCTTTTAAAACTCCATGTTTATTACCAAATTATGGATACCGTAATTCCAAGAAAAACAAGACAACAAAGGTATAAATATTTCCTAGAATTCTCAGCACACTTGTAATGAAGCTTTCTTCTTCGATATTGCAGTTTGATCTTTCCCAGTAATGGTATTTAAAACTGCTAATTTACAGAAGTAAAAAAATTATCAGATTAGGAACATGTGAAATAATAAAAGATCCAGCAAGAAGGGAGGTGCAGAGCAACGCCACTGGGCATCAAGCATTTTCTTAATGATTCTAGTCAAGAGAAAGAACTCATGAATATTTTAATAAGATTGTGAAAGAATGCCTACCAAACAAGATAAAATCACACTTGGAAAACAGCCTTTCAAACTCTGTGACAGGTCCAGCCTCTCTGACCTGCAATTTCTGAGACTCAAATTGCAATAAAGAGACTGCAGAATCCAGGCTTAGCGCCAACATAAACTGGACATAGCGTGTCAGCAAAATACTAAGATACTATGGAAAGTCTTGCCATAAAAATCTTACTTTATCAGGCTAGATGGAAACCATGCATCACTCCTTTCAGAGATTAAGGTTTCACAGAAAGAGACAAGAAAAAAAATGCTTGAGAAGAACGTTAGAATATTTTCAAACAGTGAATCTTTTCAATTCATACGTTATCTTACCCCTGGGACCCATGAAAAACTTAACTACGTGTTCATAGGGCAAGGCTGAGTTTTCACTAATGTTGCTATTGGTATGACAACCATAACTGGGAACACGACACTCCCCCTACACTGGCTTGAGGTCAGTACGGTGTATTTCAGTGCAGCCGATCTGGCAACAGAAAGGAAACCACTGCAGCAGGCTGAGTTGATGCCAGCCCGATTCCTTCAAACTATGCGCAGAGGTGCTGGAGAGGACAGACATAAACCAAGCCCAGAAGCCCCAGCTGGGCCATTTCGAACTGCGGCAGAAGTCTGAAATATCTCCCATTAAGTTACTGCAAAAACTGGGCACTGTGTTCTGTTGCCCTGGCTCACTGGGGAAGCATCAGGCACAAAGGGCTGAAAAATCCAAAGTCTGCATTTAGACACCAAAAGTGACCAAATTCTCAAAATGCCTGTGCATCTTCTCATGCAACTGGCCACCACAGGAGTTTAAATTCAGGCCACTCATTTAGATGCTCCAAATCCCGATCACTCTGCCCGGGCAGAGGAGGAGTGCATAAATCTCAGCTGGAGCTTTAAGTTACAGGCAATACTTTTTCTACCATGTGACACTCAAAATGCATATAACCCATGTATTTTTCTAGTGAAGAGACATTTGTGATTGGCTTGGGAAAGTTAAATCTCAATATAAATGTGTCATCCTCTCCTAGTGCAAACAGGGGTGGTTAAATAACCACACTTAGTCACAGTGCATGGCATATTAATCAGGTGTAAAGTGAGCAGATTTCTCATTGACTTATTTAATAATAACATAGGAATAAATTGTCTCAATCCCCTCCATACTCAATCTCACATTCTCAGTGGTTTTAAAACTATCAGTAGATAATTTTAATGGAAAAATTACACATGTTCGTAATTGCAATCACAAGCTAAAAGTACTTTTCTCTGCTATGCTCTCCAGTCCCGTTTGTGTTTCAGATTTACACATGAACACAAATGGTGCATATCTCAGTGAAACACGAGAAATTTGCTCAGTAAAGTCCATAAAATAACTGATTTTATTTATCACTGTCTAGTAAAAGACGTATCACAGAAAGCATGGATCAGGTTCTTAGGTTCTGGTAACTCCATCAAATTCAGTTTCTGCAAGAATGTCTAGCTGTGTTCTGAGGAGAAAAAGCACTACGACCCTTCCTATTAAGGTTAAAGAAAATAGCAAATTAATAGGAAAGCAAAGCACTGCAAGGTGTGCAATAGAACTTTTTCTGGTGAATACTACTTTTCATTTCAGAAGCATTCAATGATTCGGATTAATTCCTGGCATCTTACAGAAAACCTGGCATCTTACAGGCACTAGAGAAGCTGATATTTTGTCACGTAAGCATCTACACATTGCTGAGGGTATGTGATCACTAAAAATCAGAGCAGAATCATTAGCATGAGACTGGTAATTCAAGACTATAGGAATGCAGCAAGCCGGCAACTATCATTTACAGTCCGGCTGCCACTAAGATCCAACTGCCCAAAGTACTGGAACCCAAGGTTCACCTCCTGTTAAACAGGCACGGTGACCGCAAGGACACCAGACTGGCTCTTCTGACCATAGGCTCTTTTAGCACTCTGAGTGCATCGAAGAGTGGTAGTAGCCTGCAATAACAGCACATGATTTTCTGTAGTTCACAACTCAGACAATTAGTGTGCTATGGAAACCATCACAGTTTGCTATTCTGCCAACAGCAGAAGAAACCTTGACATTTAACTTTTACTTTCCTGACCCTACACAGTGATGGAAGATCTAATTTCTGATGAGGCAAGGAGAGGAGACTGTTGGAGGGTCAACACCTAAAAGCAGGTGGAGAGGGAGTTACCATTAGCATTTATTTATATCTTTGTTTTTTTCTCCTGAAGCCATCATCAGTACTGACAGTGCTTTTTATAATAGCAAGACTAAGCTATCTACCAGGTATTAAACTAGGTCTTTCATTTCCTACAAAAATTTTTATAGATAATAAAAGAACATGCACTAGAAGATAACAGTGTGACCACCTGTATCATCAGGACTCATCAGTATCGCTTTCAACCTAAAAGACCCTTGAACCATTTAGACTCACAAGACTGATTTTCACTCAATCATGCCATAAACACTTACATTACCTGATACTACAGAAATAGGGTTTTTTATACATTCAGAGACCTAAGCTGTTATAGTCTTTCATTGCTTCCCCTGTGTTAAACCATCATCAAGAGATTTTGATGTCAAATCTAGTCTCTGGAGAATTGTTCATTTCTTTTTAAAGTGTTTTTCATCCCTTGTTCACTCATGTCTTCTGATTCATGTCACAAACTCTCAGATTAACATCCCAATTTATGGCAAATATCTTGACTTCAATATGTTTCTGGAATGTATGTATTATGTATGGAGCTAAAGATTCTGCTGCTTCCTTTCCAATCTGACACAAAATGCAGTAAGGTTCTTCTATATTATCTCCAGGTGAGAGAGAGAGAACACCTGTTCCTCCAGGTAAGATCAATGCCCAATGTTGTCTCATGTGAGCATTATCTGGTTGACAAAGACAGACCTAAGTGCTTGCACTCTGCAAATACCAGAAAGGCATCAACCAACAGTCATCCTGGGAACGGAATGGTTCTTTATTTCTCACCACTGGATGTTTGCTACTCTTTTCCCTGAAGGTATTAAGACAAAAAATCCAGCTAAGACAATCAGAAAACCTCCTGTGTAGCATGCTAACTAGTCATTTTAAAATGGACCAAGGAAACTGTAACAATTTGTAAATCTGTAATTTTTAACTATTTGACTACTGTATTTTGCTTAGAAGGAAGTGTAATTTTGATCACAGATTTTTTCAGTCTGTAGGCAGAAAGATTATTCTTTTCTACACCAACAGGCACTTACTTCATACTACTGAAAACCTAGTATCATTTAATAAGCTCTAAGCAGTCAAGTTCTTATGCTGCCTAGCCTGTGGCTTTGTAGCAGTTAGCCTACTTTATAAGATAACTCAAATTTTTGATATGAAAGAAATCAGACTGTATTTTTTTCTACCAGTTTGTAAATATACAGCACAGTATCATACCATCATAGATTCAGCAAAGAATTATCAGTACACTCCAATGCTTAATGAATACCAAATTATTTTCAAGAGTTATTTTACATAAGCCATATTAGGTGAAATAATTTACCAAAAGGCTGTGAATTAGATCAGTACAAATATTTAGAAACAGTAATCAGTTCAAGTATTTAGAAACAGTAATAATAGGGAAAAAAGTCTATTTGTTCAAAACCATAGTTACTTCTATGCAATCATTTATTCAGAATGCATTAAATCTAGGTTACTCTAATTAATTTCTTTTAGGTAAGAAAACATTAAAGATAAGGTCATAATATTGGCTGTGAGGCAGTAGCAACCTGGGAAAACTCTCCTGCAAATACAAGGAATTCAAAAGGGATATATCCATCTAAAAAGTCCCTTGGGCCATGCAGTTTCCCACAGATTGATTTTCAGTCAATTACGCCTTAAATGGTGAGGTTTGTTTGATATATTATAAATATCCCAGTCTGAGGTTAGTGGTATGCAAGAAATTGCTTAAAGGCTCCTCTTACATATCAACAGCAATTTGCTTTTCTCATACGCATTTTACTGTCAATTTCATTTTACTAAAATAATTCTGAAGGTATATTAAAAAATTCCTCCAATTCAGTTGTCCATGTGCACTCATTCACAGCTAATGAAGAAAAACAATTACTTTTACTGTCTGCTCATTGTGTGTCTCTTCAGTAAGTACAACAACAGGGTTTTCTGGATTGAAACAGAAACAAAATACACTGTAATTAACATAAGAACTGACTCAAGCTCAGGCTCATCATCTGTTTCTTAATTAAGTTTTAATGCGAGTGTTCAGTAAAATATTTAACACCTTTTACTTAAAGCCACAGCAGATGACATATTCATGCCCAGGAATCACAGACTGGTTGAGGTTGGAAGGGACCTCTGGGGTCCATCTGGTCTGAGCCCCCTCCTCAAGGAGGGTCACCCAGAGCTGGATGCCCAGGACCATGTCCTGACGGCTTCTAAATATCTCCGAAGATGGAGACTCTACTACCTCCCTGGGCAACCTCTGCCAGTGTTTGCTCACTGTCACAGTGAAAAGGTGTTTCCTGATGTTCAGAGGGATACTCCTGTGCTTCAGTGCATGCCCACTGCTTCTTGTCCTGTCACTGGGCACCACTGGAAAGAGCCTGGCTCCATCTACTTTGCACTCTCCCTGCAGGCGTTTGTACACGTAAGATCTCCCTGAGCCTTCTCTGCTCCAGACTGAGCTTAATGCAAACACTACATTTCCCAAGGAACTAGACCAGGCGGTATCGATTCCTCTTACATGTATTTTCAATTAAAGCCTTTTCTGTTTTAAGTCAAAGTTGGCAACATAAAGAGTAAAATACACGTTAACATTTTTTTCCAGTGAAAAGACTGAGGATTCTATTTCTTCATGATTTGACTGACAGACAATGATAGCTTTTTCTATTTCTGTTATGAATATAAACAGTCTTCGAACTGGAATAAAAAAGGTTTAAAAATCAGCTGTTTTCCCAGCTCAACTGTGCAGTGAAAAAGCTGCTGTTGGCTATCTGCCTTGATCAAACACGACTTTGAGTGTTCTTAGAAAGCAGTATGTAAGGAGGATAGAGAAAAAAGAAACAGAAGACATCACAATGTAGTAAGAGGAACCTTTACAAGACAGGGATGATAACAGGAAAGGAAAAAGGAAGGGTAAAAAAATCCTATTCTCAGCCTTATATACTAACAGACATTTTTTCCTTCTACTTTCTTACTTTCATTTTTTTACAGTGATTTTCCCACAGATTTTTCATTACTCACTTCTGAATAACTTTTGGTCTCACGCCTCCATTTCTGTTTCCCACACATTTATTTCTCTTCTTTTCTTTTGTTTTTTGTTTCCTGTCACCTTTTTACCTTTTCACCTTTTTTATTCTTTGTCTGCCTCTCTTTATTCTGTTTTCTTTTCTTCTCTTTCCTTGTTTTCCACATTCCAATTCACAACCTATATTTCATGGCACTGTACAACCTTATCCTAATTTAAACACACTCATCTGCACAAAGAGTTACCTTTGGTCAGCAACTGGTAACATTCCTCTTCAATTAGATCAACTTAAAAAAAATATTACAATACTACAAGCCAACAGGCACCATATACAGTGCTAGAAAAAGAAATTGGGTAGAATGATTTAGAGCCTTATTCTGCAACCCTGGATTCAGGGACCATGCTTCCACCCCTACTGAGGAATGCATTGGTGGATTTTTTTTAAATAAACAAGGTTACTAATTTCAGTTAAGATGGCAGGGTTGAGACTATCTTTCCTATATGTACATCAGGGAGCAGGGATACAGTTCTCTCCTACAGATGAAATTAAACCGTATGACAACCATACAAAAAATTAACCATTCCACAAAAAGGAAACACTTTTTCCTAATCCTCATACTTGTTTACAGAAATTGTAAGAAAAGATACAGGATTTATATCAGTAAACATGATTTTCTAATGTGGATAAACAAGAAAAATATTCATGATAGTCAGGTTTCATAAAAGCATGATTGAGTTAAGAGGAAAAAACCAGAAAAATTCAAGCTTATTGCAGAGCCTTATGACTGCGGATTTGAAGCTTGCTTAGACATTTCTCTGATTTAGAGTGTTATTATGATGCCAAATTGGCAAAATGACAGGAATACATCATTAGTTAAAGTCAGTACATTTTTTGTAGTCTTATTTAATTACAATGCTTTAATGTAGAACTTGAAACAAAATCACAGGAGTTGTCTTTAAAAGCCCAGGAATAACTGGAGCATCCTGCTGTGTAACGCAGTGAACCCCAAAACCTAAGTGCCTTTTCTAAATTCATCTTTCCACTGTGCAATGGCTGGAGCCAAACACAGTTCCCAGCCTCAGGCAGCTGCACTGTGCTTCACATGAGGCGGCAGGTGTACCAGTAGCAAGCTCTGAAGTATTATGGTCTTCTCTTCTATATCAGACAGTAGTTATTTTGTGAGAAAGGTAAATTAATGAGGGGGAAATCCTCTTTAATCACAGTCAACGGGACATCACTAAAAAATCAAAGGAATATGAAGCAACAGTGTGAGCTGCAATTTAGAGCTTTCAATTTTTTATCAAACCAAAAATATTTTTTCATCCATGAAGTATCTGAAGAGAAAAAAAATCTCTCAGTCATGTGGATGACAACTGGAAAAATACTTTCAAGGAAACCCATTCGAGGGCAGATGAGAGAAACACAATTCCAATCACCCATTCGCTGCTGAAGCAAGAACCAAAGCTGAAGGCTTTGAACAAGTAGAGAAAGATGAAAGAACCCACAGTGGATATCCACTTTCTAAGACGAGTATGGCGTATTTCAGATACCTGACATGTAGTACCCTTCACTGGCACATCATGCCCTATGTCTGAAAAATTCTTTCTTCATGCAGCAATGGGGTGATGTCTTGGAACAGGAAACAGCACCTTACCTACATAAAGAAAGTCCATAAAGTAAAAGTTTGTAAAAAAAGTTTTGGACAAATCTATTCACATAACAAAGGCATCAAGAACCTCAGCAAGAGAGCAACACAAGACAAGAGCAAAGAAAGCCACAACTGCATTACAATAAGGAAAAACAGTTAATTACTAGAACTTCTGGTTTCACGTTAGTGTTTTGGTCAGACTTTTTTTACTTTTTTAGCTTATTATAATACAACCTAGTGAGACTTAAGAGATTGAGGAAGCACTAGATCATCTCCCTAATGTAAAACTCTGCAGCATGCTAACACAGTTTAATGAATCTCTCAGAGCATAGAATTTCACATTCCGAACCATACACAGATTTAGTTTCAGAGCTTTCAATTTCAAGGACTTACTTTCTGAAAGTTTTGGGTTTTTTTTGTTTTGCCCTTTTTTTTTTTTTTTTTCAGAGCAAGTGTCAGAATCATATTAAGGTAATTTATTTTGTTGGAGTCAAAATGCAAAGTCAGGTATTCTGAGGGCTAGTCAATGCCAGCACAAGGATTTGGCTCATGTTTGATTGCCAGTCACGCACTTCAGTACTGCTTATTTCTATCTCATCTTCTCTGTTCAGCAAGAAAAATGGTGGACAAACCTCCTTCTAGTAGCTTGGTAGAAAACCAAGGTTTTCTCTAGTTTAATAAATTGTGGGGTTTGGCCTTGTGTCAATTCAATTATAGAAGGTATTTGATTTGCCCCATTTCAGGTTGCCCTCATTCATCACATACTATTTCAAACTCCATAGTATATAGAAGGCTGATCAATTTAACAGCCACTTATTAAAACCCACTAAACTAATGTAGAAGAAAGTCAATAAATGCAAGATTATTACTGTTTTTACTGTGTTTTGTAGTTCACTCAGCTAGTCTTACTCAGTGGTTGGGAAACAGGCGTCTTCTTGTCTCTGATAGCTAACTTAGAATGAAATAATGTAACTGCACGTTTCAGGACACCAAGAACAGTATACAGTGCTGCCTTTCATATGTGAAGAAATATTGTCAGACATGCAGTGAAAAAGAAATGGAGTTTTAAAAATAACTTGGGAAAATGACAACTAAATCAGAATCTGCTCAAATTTTTCAGCTACTCTAAATTTGTTTGACAAAGTTTTCCCATACACTTAATTTAAAGGATAAAATTTGGCTACATAGGGTAGCATGTGGTTTGTTCTTTTATGGGATAATAATTGTTATACCAAAGGGGACTTAGGTAAATGAATATTCACTTTCTACATGTATCATTAATAACTCTTTATTTTGCTTTTCCATTTTTAAGTCCAGTCATAATTCTTTCAGTACTCATGCAATACTCTGGTATCTTCCAGGAGTCCAGCCAGTAGAGCCACAGCACAGATCATAATGGTAGACAACAGATTCTCCCAAAGCTGATTTTCCTTATCCTCAAATACTGAAAGGTGTTTTAGGGAGAGTGGAATACAGGTGCCCACGTTCCCAGGTGAATGTCCAAATCTCCAGGCTGTAAAGCCATCCTTTTTCTTCACCTCAGTTTCTATCTGTGCCATACAAAATAGAACCTCTCCAATGAAATGAGTGGGGAGGCCACTCACAGCTGAAGGCTCACCCAGCAGCAGGATGGGTTAGGCAGTCCGTAATGGTGGGAGACAGTGATGCAGGGTGCAAAGATGCATAGCTGGAGAGGTTCGGAGTTGCCTGTAGACTCGGATGCTCCACAGCCTAGTGCTGAAAGATGTGGCCTCAGATCCTCTCAAGCAGATACAGAAGAGTACACAAACACCCCCTGCCACCTGCACAGTTCTCCAACTGCCAGCGTCTGGGGAAAAGCATCTCACCTTTCCAACAACTTTGCTACTCTTTAACTTCCATTTCCTAGCTTGCAAATTATTTGTATCTTAAACCCCCTAGTGAATCTGACCATACTTCACAAATCTGAGAGGGCCTAGCCTCATTTTTACGAATTTTATTATTCTCCCAAAAATCTAACTGGCTGTTAAGTAATAAGCATTAGACCTCAAGCAAATATATAGAGTCTCTCCTCGAGATCTCAGTTTCTTGAAATGTTTTAGTAACCCTGTATCTGGTGTGTTCTGGTCCAGCAACAAAATACACAGCTGAAAAATGTTTTATTTCTCTTCTTTTAAATACTAAGTAAGCACCTACTCATAGAAAACTTTTAAAGAAATCTTCTGGCAGAAATAAATAGTTTCAGTTGGAAAGAGAGGACAAACAACAGAAATGTTAAGAGACTGGCAGCAAGAACTTCCATTTCTTAGCACTACTAAGAAAACTGGTTGCTGCTCTTTGCCTGTAAGATGTTACTTGGACGTAAAATCACCTGAGGTGAATTTATCTCAAACAAGTCTGTGCATGAGCTCAAACAAGTCTGTGCATGAGAGCAACTGTGGACGTTGTCGAAGTCCTATCCTAAAAACAGGCATTACAGTCTATTCCCATTTCTTTTTAGGATGCAAGGAAAATTTGAAAGAACAGATATCAAGACTGATACCCATTTCTGAACGATCAGAAGCTGTAGGAGGTGATGTACGGCCTATCTGCACTTGGTTAGCACACAACGTTATGGCAGGACAGACTGTATTCCACAGTTTGAATGCTGGGCTTTTCCAGAGTTTTTCAGAATATTTCTGACAATCGTCCCTTTCTGCCTTTTTAAAGTTTCCCACAACAGCATGTCAAAAGTCAGCTTTAGATCAATACTGCCCTCAACACACACAGCTGCTGTGTAGCTCAATGGAGAATTTATGTCAAAGCAAGACTTGTCTTCCCTAATTATTCTGTGTAACACAAGAGATATAAGGCTTTGTTTTCTCTCATTTCTCTTTTTTATCTGTCACATAGTGCTATCTCATCCTCAGAAATCAGCATGTTTTTAGTAACTAAAGGTACAAACAAGGACTTGTTTCAAAGGCACACCACTAAACTGAACAGAAAAGAATTGATTTGTCTGTTGAAAAATTATAAGGGAAAATAATAACAAAATTGCAAAATTTCTTATTTTACAAGACTATTTTCTACATAAATCAAAAAATATGGATCACATTATCATTAGTTTATGCAGCGACAGTCTAGTTTGTGATGAAAAAGCTAAGGAGATCAGAAAATGTGTAACAGCAATCCCTTATATGGTATTTGCTTTGCAGAAAATGTACTTATGAAATATACATGTGCTGAGATGTGATTAGGATGCAGTTCTTCATTTTGATTAAAATGCTGCTTCCTTTATGTTTACTGAGCTTCAAAAAACAGCCTGATTTATGTGCTTATAGTATTTTCTGTCTTTTTTTTTTTTTTAAAGCAGGACTAAATTTAACTTCACTGCTATGTATGCAAAAATGAATGCAAATATAAAACTTTCTTTAGCTTACAATTATTAACCTGAGACATAAACTAGAAAACTATTAACAGAAAGCCCAAGATGATGACTACTTCTAATAACAGTAACTCCAGAAGCCTGAAATGAGGTCTGAGATCCACTGCAGTAAGCACTGAACAAAAAAAATCACAACAGATGTGCCACTTCCCTAGACAGCATGAAGCCAATGAGGCCAGATGAAGAATGAGAGAAACTAAGGCATGGAGCAGTGTTAAGATCATGCCTGAAGAGCTCCACTTGCCTGTCAGCAGAAAAGCATTTTTTCCTCTTATATTTAGTCATTTGCAAGAGTTGTTTAGCACTTTTTGCTTATTTAATCCCTACACTGCGGACAGTTTTCACTATGGTATTCAAAATGTATATTCAAAATGTGTATATTGTTCTTTATCATCAAAGATTCTCAGTCTTGACCAGTCACCAACTATGTGCTGTGCAACACTATTTCAACTCTCATACCAAGTGAGAGCAGCTCCACGAATCAATGATGCTTTGATGCTCTACTGTGGAAACATGATTTGACTTTTCTGGGGGGTGTTGGGAGGTGTTGGCGTTATTTTTAATCATTTGGAACCTTTTTTTGCACAGAACTACATAAACAGATGCTGCCAGATGCATTGGTCCTGGAAAATTAGGTTACTTCAGACCTACTGGCTGGAGGTAGAGTCTTAATTTTAGGTTCCTCTCAGCACATTCTCACAAAGTAATTCTGTGGATGTGTGGGATGCTGGGAGGAAAGGCAGGACAATGGAAGATGGGGAGCCAAATGTCAAAGCAGGCAGAATATCCTTGAGCTATATTTGCAGCTCTACCCAGCCTTCGGCAGGCTGGGCCCAAAAGAGCAGCTCCATGTCATGCCAAGAAAAGTAGCCTCCTTACAAAACGCACCAAAGACATTCCTTTTACTTGCCTGCATTTCTTTTATTACTAACGTCACTGATGGAAAATAACAGCACATGAATATCTGATTCTTGCTTTAATGTTAAGGATCATGTCTAGCTCATGTGATATCTGGCATACAGAGAATGAACATTACGTTTTCCTCTATCTATGGATCTGCATAGACTTATTAGGCAGAAGGAAAGAGCTGACCAGAGATCTCTGCTCGCCAGCTCCAGACTAGTTCCAAAGGAATAACACTGTTGATAAACCCCCTCATGGCCCCTCATCCAAGGGCTTTCAGGTGAGGTCAGAGGTCAAATATGGAGACTGGAAAGGAAACTTCGGAGCCCAAGTTGTCTTTTTAAGACTTTTCTCTCACTGACATCTCTTAGCCCTGGACCTGTGGTTGCCACGCAGTTTCCCTTCACTACATGAGAAACGGCAGCATGCCCCTTCCTTCTGGCCACAGCTTATACAAAGATAGAGAGCTGAAGTGTTTTAAGATAATTCATTTAAAAAGTGAAGGAAATTGTTAACTTTAAAATATGAAAAGATGATCTAAAGGATGAAAAAGATAATTAATAAGGACTTTTTTAGTTAGCAGAAAAAAATATGACCTGGAAATACAGCTGAAGGCATAGCATCCATGTAGGGAGTCAGTCGTGTGATCTACACTTATCCCATTGCAGGGCGGGCTGTGTCTCCCCACAGATCTTGAATAAGGTGCAGATGAGCTGTTGTGGCAATACACACTCTCATCTTTGCTGAGAGCTGTACAAAGGGTGTTGCATCTTACGGATTCTGCAAATATTAAAGAAAAGGCCCCCTTATACAATCTATGATTGATGTTCAAGCTAAATATTTTAAACCATTCAAGGCAGACATAACTTCAAAGGATCATTTGTATGACACTTGATATACCTGGCTCAGCCCTGCTTCATTCCAAGAATACTAACGGCACATTGCAGCAGCATCCAGAAAACTCCACTGATTTCTCACATTCACCTTCCTTCTAAAAGAACCCTCTACTCTGATGTGAAACTATTGCACCATGACCAAAGATAGAAACGTAAGAAATACCTCAGAATGTACCCAAATTACATTCAGAAAAAAATTAAGTAGATGACCTAGCAAAATACTGCTCTCTTTCCGTGAAAACCTCATTCCATCCCAAAAGCTTAGCTTTGATTAGAGATTTTTAAAAAGCATTTCAATAGCTCGTACATACTCGGTAAGAACTACTTAGCTGAATGATATAACACACTCCAAAATAATGAACTGATCAATAAATCTGTTTAACCATGACTAGTAAAGAGCTCCTTTAGGATTTAGTCATAACTGAATCATTAGCTTAATGCAATGAGCTTAAGCTTATGAGCTTAAGTCATGTATAAAGCCAACAAGTTCTGCTTCATTCTGCTGGGTTAAGTGAAAGTAAACATCTGCTTAAGATACAAACTCAGAGTTGTGCTTCTTGGATACACAGCAAGCCTAGCTATAACAGAACAGCAGAACACCACTAGAGTGGCACCCAGGGAGAGACAGGATTCTTTAAAAGCTAAGGAAATTAAATGCATAAAACTCAAACAATGCTTTAGAAAAAATTGTTTTCCACCTCAAACGTAAGGCAGACCCACCAGGCTACAGACAGCGGTTGTAGACACTGTACAGCACTCCAAGAGGGTCTCTAGGGCACCTGTATGAACAGCACGTGCCCTCTCCCCTCCACAACTGCTTGGCTGCTGCCTGCCTGTGCGAGAACCTCCCGCACGCCAGGCCAGGAGGTGCCCAGGAGGCATCTGCGCCCCGGAGGGTGCCCGAGGTCACACTCATCTCCGTGAGCATTGCAACCCTCCAGACATGGTCCCGCAGACAGCCTGAGGGCTGCTATTAGCAGACAGTACGCACCTCGTGTGTCTAGGATTCCCATTAGAGCAAGACACAATATATCCCGGGAAATCACAATGCACAGTGTACTTTGATTTTAGTGTGCTCTTCCCCTTCTTTCTTCAAAAGATTACTAATGCACAGGCTTCATCACTGCTTGTAAAATTCTGGAAAAAATTATCACCATGGCTATTACATGGTCCTCCATTGACAGCATTAGTTAGATATCACCATTTTCAGTTTCCTGTCAAAAGCCTTTTCTACTAGAATTCCTGAAGTTGTTAATATCTGCAAAAAAATTTCACAGTTCAGAGAAAATTAAAACTTATTTGGTGCAAGGTGCATTCGATGGCAAAATGGGTCTTTCTTTCTCATAAATGACATACAAACAAGTGTTAGAAGACAGAAAAGAGGGTTTTTTTTCTAGGAAAAGGAGTGAGGATTTTGTTTTACTGGCAGTTTTAGCAGTACTTTAATAACAGATTTTGTATTATTCACTCCTGTTACTGCACTCAACCAGTAACTGACAAACATTCAGTCAGCACAGTGTTCTTAAATTGAGCTGCCTTCTGAATCAGCTTCTGTTATTATTTTAATGTATCATGTATCAACGCCTTTGAAAGACCAGCCACAAGGCTTTATAATAGCGAAGATACCGCTTTTCATAGAGCTCCTAATGGTCTGCTCCCTGCTATCGTAAAGTATTTTGAGGAGATAGTATTCAAGTATTCAACTTGACACCAGCCAGCTTCCCTTCAATCCTCTATTTTAACTGAAACAGAATGAAAATCTTAAGGCTACAGTTCGGTATTGCTCACTGAGTATCTCTAGCTTTCAGCAACAGGCAACTGGGAAAACTGGTAGTCAGTCAAATTTGGCGTATTTCCTTATTCAATGAACACAAGTCTTTTTTAAACAGATCTGTTCTAACAGAAATTATTATCTAACCTTTTTCTACAAGAAAATGCCTGCCAACCTCATTCCAAAAAAACTTTTTTCTCAATAAATTACATTTCACTCAGGTGGATGCAGGGTGAACTCGAGAAAGGCCTTGTCTGGTCAGGTTTGGAGGAACTTGTGCCCATTACTTCTTGTCTTTTCGCTGGACACTGCTGAGACAGGCCAGGATCTTTTGCTCCCTCCCATCAAGTATTCAAACATATTGACAAGATCATATCAAGCCTTTCTTACACTGAATAGTGCCTCCTCAAAGCCCTTCTGTCTTTAGCTTTACCTAATCTTTCTGCTCTTTCTGTCAAGAGTAAAAAATTTTCACAAAAGAACATCAATAAAATTCTTGCACTCATGTGCCTGTAGCTTGGAGGCAGTACTGCATGCCTACGTTTGGAGATGAGGCACTGCATTTCCAGCTACCTGGTAACATAAAAAGCTCTGTCTAACTTTCTTAAATGAGTGCAAAGACAGTTATTGCAGTCTTTAAAAATATTGTAAGAATTCTGCTTTACTGCTAACTTCTTGATCATGCAGACTCAATGCGGCACAGCTCTGCTGATGATTACTTTAAGTTTTGCTTCCACTGGGACCAGGCTTTCAATAAATCTCTCTAATTGTGCATATAACATAAAATGACTGCTGTTTCTACATTATTTGAATGGATTAGTGTGGTATTTTTTATGGCACAAGCAATGAAAAGATCAACATGTTCCCTTAAGAATCCATGGTGGCTGGCACTTCCATTTTGCCTACTGATAACACAATTCATGACAGTAACTATGTGCTTTCATTTCACCACTCTTCAGTGAAATATTTATGAGCTTTTTTTTATTCTCCTCAGATTCTCTGAGTTGTTACACACTTTATCTACTGCTAGATTTGTATGAGGAAGACAGCAAAGGTCACCATGACAATGGTAACTGCAAACTGTTTAATCACAGAATGTATTTAGCATTGAGCATTGTCAAGTTCACTTACAGATGTAGTACAAACCCTAAATGTCTGTTTATCTCTCATTTTAAAAAATTGTGACACTAAATATAAATAATTTCTAAAATGTGGATTTTAATTAAAAAATTCTCCAGACCTCACTAGTACCTAAATCATACTTGATCTTGCATGAACTGCTTTAAAATATTTGTACACAAACATGAAGTGGCTCCATATGTCCTAAAAATACCCCAACAAACATAAACACATAAACTGTATAGTTATACACACACAAACATATGCTGTGGGGCACTGTCAGCTATGTCTTCTTATGTTAGCACACTTCTGCTCCGTGTGATACATGGGTAACGATAAATAATTGTATGGGCACTAAAGCTTTTCCATCAGAAAGTTAGTTGCTTACCATCCAGCCAGTAAAAAATATATTTGTGTACTAAGTACTCCTAATAACAATACCAGCAGATGCAACCCAGTTTAAATGATAACAGCACACAGGTTGCATATGCGTAACTTGCATATGCAAATTAGCACTATTGAAGGGATAAAGGACCTCAACTAGCCTCTTCCAGTAAACTCATTCCTCGTTCAAGCCACAGATGACCTGCTGTAACAGCTGCCACACCACAATCTAATGAAGACACACAGTTCATGGTTTATTCTTGAGCTCTTCACAAACCATTATGTAAGTATCAAAAACTTAAAACAAGACACCAAGTTATTCCACGTGCAAGGATAAATCCGAAGAGAGAACTGCAACATCTAAAAGGCTAATAGTGAAGTACCCAAAGGTTTGTTGTCTGTTTAAAATACATCATGCAAGCCAACAACCCCCCATCATTTTTCTCACACAGTCATGGTTATTCTCTCACCCACTAGCTTCGCAGCTGGATCCAAGCACCTCAGAATCAGGAACGCTGGTAAATGAAACAAAACCTAAAACAAAAGCAAAGAGAACTATGTAAGTTAACATAACTGAAATTATAAGGTTTGCTTCAGGTTCATATATGTCAGTTGAGGGGGAGCGGTATGAGATTTCCCCCATTCACCCTGATGGGAAAGGTTCAGAAGTGAACTGGGAATCATAGGTAAGGTCTGACATGGGATATACTTGCCACATGGTTCTCTCACTTGCTCCCTGCAGAGAGATAATTAACTGACAGAAAATCCACAGAAGAAAATGAGAAGATGGTTTGTATCAAAAATAATTCCAATATTAACTCCAATTGTTGTCATTCAGCCTTGGCAATCTAGTGAAGGGGTTTTTTAATTTGTTTGAAAACAGAGATCATGCCTTGGTAGATGGATTTTCTCAAATTCTCCTAGTCCACCTGAAAATAAAGATTTCATTTTCAGCTCAGTAAAACAGAGTGTTTTGCAAAGCACGGAAGGATTGAAGCCAAATTTGCTGCTGGGAATTTAATTTGCAGGAAAAAGCATCAAAGAATAAATCAAGAGTTTTTCTTACGGATAGCTCCAATACAACACATATTACGTTACGTCCTGCAGGTAAAAACATTCCAGTTAAAATTTTCTACCCTTTAACACAAAGACAATCACTTGTTTTATATTCATCCTCTCTGTGAACTGCCAATAATCACAAAACAATAATGAATATCAACCTCCTTTGTGCCACATGAATATATCTGTCAATATGAGTGTCTTGTGATGCCTCTAATGAATGATGAAGACAAGGCACTTTGTATGTCATTTATTTTAAGAAAATTAACATGTAATGTCAGCCTGTAAAGTTAACATGTACTGTAGCATGACGCTGACATCACCATCAAAGTGGAAATTCCATCTGTTAAAATATAAATGCCAGAGGCAGATGTGTTGAATTTGGGCTGCATGTGTGTAGAGAAGAGAACATCCATAAAGTATAATTATCTTGGACATCTGACTGAACACAGAGCAAGCTTTTCCAAAGCAACTGATATTTAAGTGAACGTTAAAGCAAGAGCTTTACTTCAATGGCCAACCTGATCAATCCTCGGGGATGCATGGAGCTCATGACTATGCCAATGCAAAAACAATTAACAGTAATTCATGAGTGGAAAAGCATATGAGTTGGCTCTTAAAGAGTTTGCAAGTGAATATGACCAGGTGGCTGTTTTAACAATTTGCAGTTTTAATCTGAGTAGCAAATGTTATGAAAAAACCATACATTTACAGTTGATGTTTGAACATGTGTCAGCCGACAGGTATGTCACTAAACAATAAAAAAAATAATCTTTCCTTCTCTGTCTGTACTGCTCCCTGCCCCAATAAGGCACTGTGCAGCTCCAGATGGTTATGACACCCGATTAGTGATTACAGTGGCAAGTCAGCTCATAGTCACAGATTATGTGTAAGTGCCTACATTCACACGCACATAGTGTGAAACTACAAATTCACCCCAGCACATTATTTTCTCTGTAACGTTCAGCAACAAATAATGTCATCTGTGTCATTTACACATCTGTATAAAACTGCATGGGTATTTCATGGCTCAGGGCCTCTGAGTTCACTTCAGGTAGGGGTAACGATTGTTGGAAGACAATCAGGCCAAGAAACCTTGCCAAGAAATCCTAAATTCCCAAATGAAAATGAACTCCATAAATAAAACCGAAGTGAAGCTCCCCGCAGTCTCTGGGCACACAAGGGCTGCCTCCAGCCCAGCTGTGAGACGCTGGTTTAAGCTACAGCACAGAGGCAGCAGTGCCCGAGCCCCCAGTGGCACAGGAGGGGGGCAGAAGGCGTCAGGCTAAGCGTTAAGCCAAGCTGCTTCTCCATGTTGCACTGCTCTTCATACCACAACCGTTAATGAGAGCAGCCTATATGCTAAACATTTACAGCTATACCTTTAAATTTTGGCAGGAATACATATGAGGACAGCGAGTTCTCAGCATAATTAGCTCGGCAAAGTCCCAAAGCTCCTTTGTTAGTCATACATCGATGTGGTCTGAACGCCTGTCAGAGTACACAAAGACTCATCTCTGGCAAAACACAGTCTCAAGCCTTGTTTTCCCTTCTAAACTTGCAATGCTTTCCATTCACTACGGAGGGTACTTCTTCCACAAAACCAGAGCAAAGACACATAATACCAATTTTACCACACAGTATTTACAAACATTACTCTTGCAGAATGTCATTCCTTGTTTCAATAATCATAATTAAGACAAGCAGCGTGCTAGCATGCAAATGGAGGACCTGACAGGTATGAGGGAGGAGGAAAGAGGAAAACGTTATTGACAGTTGTGAGACTCGTCTGCTCCAGTATGCCATTATGTATTCCAGCCTAAGTACACAGTGAAGACCCATGAATAAGGTTATGTATGAAGATCACTGTGGTGTATAAACTAAATTTCTGTTGACTATTTATTATTTACTTTCACTACAATGCACTTCACCAGCAGGGAATCTGTCCATTATATATTTACCAAATACACTGCTTTATCAAAGTAATTCATACTTTTGCTTAGGGAACTATTTATTGTATTCATGCTACTCATAAAATACTCCTTCTACAGAAATAGTGGGACCAGAAGAAGTCTTTTGTGATTCATATGCAGATCTTCACTATCAAACAAAAATGATAATTGATTCATTTTCATTACCATCACCCTGCATTTTTTGTGCCAGAGAAGTCAAATTGACATAAATATTCTGACATAAAATCAGAAAGTAATCATACATTTAATCTCACTTAAATATGCACAGACTAATAAAACAGCAGTAAGAACACGCTACCAAATAGTGTTTTTTAAAACCAATTTGTAATGCTGATTTCTGTAACTTCTGAGTTACACAAAAATGTGGCATTAAAGAAAAAAACATTAAAAGCTAGACCTAACGCTGATTATACTGAAGTCGCTGAGACACACCATTGCTGTGCATTTCAAGCAATATTACATTGTTAATACTCAGCACTAAGTGATATAATTTGATACACAATATTCTAATAGTTGCTATACGGATTTTAGCAAAGATTCAATCCATGTGGAATGTTAACTGCATATCAGAGAAGTTTTATTTTGTAAAGCTTTGGCTAAACAGAGATGGGCCTCAACAAGAACCCAAAGTGTCTTGGAAGGAATGAAATGGCCTTAGTGCTCCAGCATTAGGAGTATGGCCCAATGGCATAGGACGGACATGAGGAGGGGTCTGATGTGTCCCATGTATCAGGCTTCAAAGAGGCATCTTCCATCTATAATCTTAAAAACATTGCCATTCACATAAGTTGCTGAAAGAGTTTACCTCCTCTAACTAACAGGAAAACAAGATATAGCTAACCAATCCCACCAGAGGCAACAGCAAGTGGTAGGTGATTAGTGCTCAGTATTTATAAATATGTCTAGATTTCTATTAAACTATCATATGATTGATACTGGTAGAGATAGAGCAAATCATCCGTGGCGTGGTATGCTACAACATTCTTAAAGTTGATGGCACAAGTTCTGGACAAATCCCCTAGAATTAGATTTACAGCAGATCACAGCCTACTATCCAAATCAATCTCAAACACTGTATTAACACATTTCATTCCTGTTCTACCATTGTTCTGTCCCTATATTCAACACCACTGAAAGCATTTAGTTAGTTATCTTCAGTATCTACTGGGGCCATGGCCTCACTTCTTCCGTTATGCTCTTCTCATTTACATGACTATGGACTCTCATAGTAGTTGTTTTAATTTCCTTTGCCAGATCAAACTCTGGCTTTTGCAATTATCTTTTATCCCTAAACTTCCTGAACTTCAAGATCTAGTACTTTCTTGTAATTAATCCCTTTTTCCATTCCTCGTAAACTCTTTGTTTACTCCTAACAACCTTTAATTTTGAAATTGCTCTGCTTGAAAAAAGTCATTGTCCATGAGTGGTTTGTAGCCTATCTGACATTTAAGAACATGAGGTGATGCAGTACAACCACCATAAAGGAACATCAAAACCAACTTTATGCTGAAAGTATCAGCATTCAGCACTTAGGAAAATTTGTCTTTAAGCACAAAAAGATAATGAATGATATTAGCCTTCTCATTCCCTTGGATCAAGTACTGTGCTGTCCAGAATTTCTGCCAAAAGTAAATGCATTTACTCTGTACTTTTTACGTACTCACATTTTTAAGGATCCAATTATTTTTCTTGGAGTGTATTGCCTGTACCTGAATATAAAATATACAGAAAATTCAAAACATAGTGGCAAGGGCTGCTGCATCAGGCACAGAATTACTTTCTGTCTCATTTTCATATATTAAAAACAAAGCTAATTATCCTGCAACAAGGATAAGACCTGGGTTCTAAAGAAAAAAAAGATGTCCCATTTATTAATCTACAACAACCTCTTCAGAGACCTCAGGCATTTTTCTCCCCCTTGCACATCTAGTATAATTTGCCACCAGTCTCTGAAGCTTTATAGTCATCTGTGGAATACTGTTCTCCGCCACCAAGGGATTCACTGAATCCCTTGTGAACATTCATGTCTTTTATCTCTACCTGTGGCAAGACATAGGGAGTCTTCAGTGAAACGGACATCTTAACTTTCCTTTGAGTATCAGTGTTAGGAATACAGGGATCCTGTAAACGTCTTGAAACCACTACATCCCCAAACCCACCTTGACCAGACCATTCATCCCATGGAGTCTGCACACACATCCCGTTTGGGTATTCATTCACCGGCGCAAGACAGAGTGGTAGAAACTGTCTGATGGAGCCCAGATGACAGGCAGGAGAAAATCCATGGTGGCTGTCCCCCAGTCTAATTCTCCACTGAAAGAAAAAAAAGTGGCATTTGTAGCATTTGTGGCTACAAAGGAAATGGCCCAGCTCTTGCATATGTAACTGAGATGCAAACAATACAGTAAAATGATTTAGCACCACGAGAATAGCTGAGACAGTGGTCTTTAGCAGACACACTGTTTAGAGGTATCTTGTCCTGAAAGAACATCTGTACTGCACAGTTATACCAGGTCTTACTTTATCCCTGCAAATTCTATTTATCTTCTAAAGCTACCCTTTCTGTATTGGCTACACATGCTGCTTGGTTGGAGCCACAGCATTTGACTTGTTTGTGTCAACATCCTGCAACATATAACTACGACCTCATCACTGAAAAACAAAATTGTCTGGAGTACTTAATAATTGCATGTACTCTTGGCAGAGTACTTTATAAACAGTTCCTTACACACACTTATCTGATGCACTCACTTATCTGATGGACAATCCATAATCTCAGGTAGGAAAACTAAACAAAACCAAAACCCAAACTATTTTTCAATTTTAGAAAAACAACTATGACAAACCAAGCGCACTGACCAGATAACCGACAGGGGAAAGAGAACAAAAAAAATGTTTTATTTATTTGGATTCCACAATATGCTACTACAAGGTGGATCCTACTTCATTTATTTGTTTTTAGTCCAGTCCAGTATACTATAAAATCAAGAAATAATTACCACAGCTACTTTACAGGAACCAGCATCTGCTTCTATCTTGCTCAAAGTTATCACAGATTTAAAAATCAAAATAAAATACCTCATTATGTTCCCAACACAAAATTATACTAAGTTGAATGTATACAGAAACTTCACAAAGTAATCTGAAATGTTTTTAGTAATGTCTAATGGCAAACTCCTATAGAACTGTATCTGAAAAATTGTATTTCAGCAGCAGCTGTGTTGCTTGTCCAGTTGCCAAACAAAAATTGACCATATGCTCTGTGCATCAGTGAGTAGTTTGATTCTCTTTTCCTTTTTCCAGATGCGCACTTAAAAAAGAAAAAAGAAGATAGGCTGTTCAGAGATGCTATTACTTACTAAGCTTCATCTGAAAGTGTAGTGTGAACCTATAAAATCTATAAGCTGTGGAAAAGTAATCAATAATTCTAGAAATCAAAAGCTTTTGTATCTTATCCCTAATACAAAAAACAACAACGAAAGAATAGCCAGTTATTTAATTCCGTCTAATAATGCACAAAAATCAGATTTTTAATGAAATAATGAATTTGGCATTCCTTTTAACGAAACAAATTAAAGTACTGCTAGATACTTACACAAAAATATGAGCTATTGCAGTGTTTCTGCAAGAAAAATGCTGTTTTCCAATCATTCCTCTTATAGTGGTAGGGTACTACTCCAGCGGCGGCTGGTGACCATCTTGAACTAAGCAGTGAAACACGGCACTGGACAGAATCCTCTTCCACCCTAAAAATCACAGCTAGAGAAAGAGAATTGAATTATATGGGCTAAGGAAGAAACCAGTATCTCAGATTTTATTCTTGAAAAAACAAATGAAAAGACATGGATGAAAGGTGAGATGAGGGAAGTGACACAAGTCCCCTTTTTAAACATTTTTTTTCATATGAAGGAAAGCTCTTAGGAAAAGAGAATGGTGGACCCTACCCAGGACATCCCTTGCATAATTTAGTTTTAAGAACTTTCTCTTTTTAAAATGTTCCAAAACAAATTTTTGGCAAGACAGATGGATTTATAAACTACTTATTTTTTATGGCATGTGTTTTCTGCAAATAAATCTCTGTAAGAAAATAGTTACGAATAAATAAAGATTATCCTTATAAAAATAGAAAATAAGACACATTAAAACAAGACTTCCAGTAACCTAAGCCAGATTTGAGAGACCAACTGGTTGTTTTGATACCACCTCAATACCCAATTCTAACAGTAGTTGTAGGCATTGAATTTCTAAGCAATTGTTACACTTTTCAAAAATCCTAAAATGGTGGGAATAGCATCCTGGACATTAATTTGAACATAAAAGTGAATACGAGCAATAGTTGCTTTTGTTCCTGTCATACTGGAGAATAGTCTAAGCCTTTTGATCTGAACGAAATGTTGCTTCTGTAAGTAACTAATAAAACTCAATCACATCACTCAAGCTTCATTAGGATTTCATGAAGTGAAGACAGAATAGCTGTATTAATAACACAGCTTTCTTAGAGCTCTGCTCTTCAAAACAATATATCATACTACATTTTCATTCATTTTTGGGTTTACTTTATGAATTTTTAATTTTTCCAAACCCCTTGAAAATGCAGAAAGAAAATGTTAAAATTCAACATTTAGCAATTAGTCTTCCTTGCAAATTGCTGCTTTTAAATATTTTAGATCATTCATATCTAATTATTTTTATGTGGAAAAAAACCCAACCACCCGCCCTGAAATCTGTCAACAGGAAATATATCTATTAGGAATTTTTGTTGCTATGTAGCATACAAAATTTTCCTTATCTTCAGAGAAGACAATATTGACTCTACTCCCTCACCTCAACGCCTTGGAATTTGACAGATAAAATCTTCCTAAAAACCATTTGAAACCACATGAAGGACAAGAAGGTGACTGGGAGCAGGTACCACAGATTTACAAAGGGGAAATCATGCCCGAGCAACCTGACAGCCTTCTACAACGAGGTGACTGGATTGGGGATGAGGGGAGAGCTGTGGATGTCGCTTACCTCGGCTTCCTGACACTGTCTCCCATAACATCCTATAAGCAACCTGACGAAGTACAGGTTAGATATGTGACCAGCAAGCTGGATTGAAAACTGGCTGAACGGCTGGACCAAGAGGGTTGTGATCAGTGGCACAAAGTCCAGTTGAAGACATGTCACTAGTGGTGTACTCCAGGGGTCAATACGGGGGCAAACATTGTTTATTTCATTTAATGACTTTCATTAATGACCTAGACCCTGGAACAGACTACACCCTCAGGTAGTTCACAGGCAATACAAAACTGTGAGGAGTGCTTCATACACCAGCTGGTTGTGCCACCACTCAAACAGACCTTGACAGGCTGAAGTACCAGGCAGAGAGTAACATCATGAAGTTCAACAAGGGAAAATGCAAAGTCCTGCATCTGGGGAGGAATAAGCCCAGGCACAGGTACACACCTGGGGCTGACCAACTGGAAAGCAGCTCTGCAGAGAAGGACCTCGGGGTCGTGGTGGACAACAAGCTGACCATGAGCCAGCAATGCGCCCTTCATGGCAAATGCAGCCAACAGCAGCCTGGGCTGCATTACAAAAAGCACTGCCAGCAGGTCAAGGGAGGAGATCCTTCCCCTCTGCTGCAGCACTGGTGAAACATGTCCAGTGCTGGGCTCCCCAGTCCAAGAGAGATACAGACTTACTGGAGAGGGTGCAGCCCAGGGCAACAAAGACGATCAAGGGGCTGGAGCACCTGAGAGAGCAGGAGGGACCGAGACAGCTGGCAGTGTCCAGCTTAGAAAAAAAGCCCTAATGCAATAGTCTGAATGAGTAACACCATGATTCCAAATGATACAATATAGCCCCATTGCAGATTAAAATGATCAGTAACTGGAAAACATCAGCAGCACAATAACCATCTGAAAATGGCAAATGATTTTCACTTTATTTTTTTCAACAAAGTTCTAAACCATGAAAATCCTCAAATAAAGGACTAAAATTAATCCTATGTAATTTATGACATTGGAATGCATTTATTCAAATAACTTGTTTTCTATTCTTTCCTGTCTCTCTTTCCACTCAAAGTATGAGGAGATCCCAAGTCCTAATTTTGGCACTTAATTAGGTCCCTAGAGTTATGTGGGCTGAATCCAGTCCTTATGGATGAGATCTGGAACAATAATGTATGGGTTCTGGGGGAAAAAAGTCTGGGCACTTTCACAGGGGTAAAATTTAACAAATCTTCACTATACAGATTGTGTTATGCAAAAGAAAGAACTAACAATCTTCAAGAAAAATTATTTACTACATCTCCATTCTACTGAAATTACCACAAAAGTTTTTAGGACAGGTGTGGATTAAGGGAAGCCTTAGGGAAATGTAACAAACAAAGGATGGGCACAGAAAAGAAGAATTACAGAATGAGGGGGAACAGTGAGTCACTTAGAAATAATAACATGTTCTGAAGGTTACACAGTAGTTTTCCATGCTACTCCCTACAGAAAAAATGAGTTTTACGTCAATATTATAGAAGCAAGAAAACAAGGTTATATAGTTTCCGTCGCTGTAAATCCTTATCTACCGCCATGTATAACACAGCCAATATTGATACCAAAATGGGAGATGTTCCTATTTTAAGGCTTAAGATGCCTAACAGTGAAGGCTCTGTTAATGGCTATGAAGTTTACCATCAAACCCTCAGCAAAAGAAGTCTCCTCTGGAAGAGTCTTATGGTTTTGATTACAGCTGGATTATAACTGGAAGAGGATTTCATGGACAGTTTTAAAATTTCCAAATTGTGTGTGCGTGTTTAATACAGATAGGCCAAAAGTATTTTGAAATTCTTCACAGAACAGATTTGCCTATTCTCTGCTAAGGGAAACTTGCTGGACTGCCCAGCATCAGCAAAACTCAAGTGCTGACGAAATGCTGCTGCCAGATCTCCTAAATCTCAGTTCTTCACCAGGAGGCTAGACAGGACACTAAAGGATGGGACATATACCAGGAAGTAACAAGTTTCAATGCAAGTGTGTCTGCAACACAGGATTTCAGTGAAATCTTGTTGCATACCAGTGATCTTTCAGCATAATTTATACAGTTCCATGAAATGTTTAGATTTTGGTGAACTGTCAAAATGCAATTATAAAAAAATTGACTGAAGTTTTTCCAAACAGCTACCACAACTGAACTGCTTATTCTTGGGAATGCATGAAGTGCACACGGGCTTGAAGTCTATAAATGAGACAGAGGGAAGGGGGCTTATATGTATATACACATAAACATGAAGTGATGTAAATTTTGGCAGTTCCTTCTACATAAAAGGCCTCTTCAGATAGCCAACCCAGCTGGCAAAGTGCTACATGAAGTATCATAATAGGCAAGAGTAGGCAAGAAATGCAGACAGCTTCCTCCACACAGCAGATACGGAGTAGAATTTGCACAGCTGCCTCCAAATTATTCTTTAGAGCACGCTGTAAAGTCACTAAAGATTTAAAGTCACTAAGGATGGGGAACTAGAGCCAACTCCCTGTACAACACCATCAACTGACACCAGGCAAAACCAGAGCACAACATCTATAAGAAAATCTGCAGCCTTGTGATGTTCTGTAGGTAATAGTACTAGTGCTGTTGAGAGCTTTTCAAACTTAAATATGGACAAGCTTCAGCTACAGCAATAATCCAGTCTACACTGATAACTTGTGTGAGATCACCTATGTTAGATGCTGCCATTATATATCTGCAAGCACTTATCTGTTACTTGCACATCCAAGCAACCAAACATGAGCTGACAACTGAGCCTATAAATGAACTGAACTGTTCACCAAAAGCTACTAATTCTGCCCTATCCCACTCCTCAGCTCAGTACAGAGAGACCACAAATCCTTTAACCTAGTGTAACCATAATTCCCCAAAGTGTTTCCAGTACAATATAAGTAAACTTATATTCATCAGCATTTAATTTAAAAACAAATAGCATGCAGAATGATACAAAAGTATCATCCCTTACCAATGAGGTGACTTACCAGTAAGAAGTACTTCGGTACTCTGCATACACACGAACTGATTACTTGACAACTGAGAAAAAGCTTTGCTTTGTAAATCATAGAATCATAGAATCCTCTAGGTTGGAAGGGACCTTTAAGACCATTGAGTCTAACCATCAACCTAACACTGCCACAACCATCACTAAACCATGTCCCTCAGCACTACGTCTGCCCATCTTTTAAATACCTCCAGGGACGGTGATTCCACCACTTCCCTGGGCAGCCTGTTCCAATGTTTGACAACCCTTTGGTGAAGAAATTTTTCCTTATATCCAATCTAAACTTCCCCTGGTGCAACTTGAGGCCATTTCCTCTTGTTCTATCTCCTGTTACTTGGGAGCAGAGACCAACCCCCACCTCGCTACACCCTCCTTTCAGGTAGTTGTAGAGAGCACTAAGGTCTCCCCTCAGCCTCCTTTTCCCCAGGCTGAACAACCCCAGATGCCTCAGCTGCTTCTCATAAGACTTGTGCTCTAGGACTCATCACCAGCTGGAAACTGGAAAGACTGCTTTTATAGCATTTATTAGAAGCCATTCAATTGCATTTGCTTTAGTATTCTGGGGGTTTTTAGCTGTGGCATTATCATAATACTACTAATTCTTAAAAAGTGATGGTACTTTAACTGTGATTTACATAGGGTTTTCTGCAATTTGCAAGAGCATTCTAGGATCTCACAAATGGCCTGAATTGTTCAGGAAAATATCACCCTTTCAATATGTTGGGAACTGCGGAGAAATTATTCTAAAATTGTTTTAACTTTATTCAAATTTATTATTAATTTGATATAAAAATAAAAAAGTAATAGTTTATGACTCAAATGAGCAGCAAGGTATCCTTTTATTCAGGCTAGGAGATGTATAAGAATAAGGTTATTACTGACAAAAATGGACAGCTACTAATTTCGTAATTCTTGCACTGTGACACTGTATATTCACATTAACATGCCCTATTTGTCAGCATATTTGAATCTCATTAAGAAGAAAGCCTAATTAATGCTCATAAATAAAACATATTCTATCAGATGAGCAGAGATCATCTTGAGACAAAAAATCCCAAGAAGAACGGGTCCATCCCAGCTGTCATTGATTGAGATTCCAAAACAAAATACATTTGGGCTCCGATATTTCAAAACCTTTTATGTGCTGACTTTTCACGGGGAACTGTCCCACTTGTTGACTCAGCTTCTGCAGTTCAGCATGTACTTCAGACACTGATGGAGACACCCGATATGAGAAATTTAGCAACACCTTGCTCTAAAGACTCGATCCTGAACTAATGAGAATCCTGACCAAATAACAAATTTATGATTCAGCTCTGAGAATACGCAAAAAAGATGACTGAATTCCTCTGTCAGTGAATGCAAAAACATATCTAGCCAGGTACTCAATATCCATAGAGCATCAGCAATGACAAGGAAAATGCTAAGAACTGAACAAATAAAAATTAGATTTTTGGTATGTTCTGAAATGATAACTGCAGGGATAACAGAAACAGCAACAGAATTCAGCAAAGGCACAGAGGGATATGAATTCTTCAGAAGAGACAAAGACAGGTGAGGGGTGACAGGGTTACTCTCCATGTTAACGATGTGATACAGTGGCAAGAAACGACAAGTGATTACCAGAGTCTGGTTAAATCAAAGTAACTTAGAGGATGGATGGGAAAAGAAGCGTTGCTGCAATACGGCAACTGTCTGCAGTGCTCTGATCACCCACATTCGAGAACAACTAACTCCCATGGACACACACACGGAAGGGCTAATAGGATGGCCAGGTGCATGGAAAGCCTACTTTATGAATGATGACTAGAGAAGCTTGGTTTACTAAGCCTACCAAGATTAAGGCTGAAAGGAGGCATGATTGCTAAAATGCACATTAGAGGAACACGGTGCTGAATACTTCTATGTAATATAAAAATGATGGAAGCCCACAGACGAGTGAATTAAACTGTGTATACATTTGTTATACAGAAGTTAGAAGGTTTGTAACTATTACAGCAATCAGACAGCCTCTGGTTCTTGGAAGCTCTACTACAGTCGTTCATTCACTATGAGAGAATAAAGGAATCAAAAAAGCTTTGCAGATTTTGAGACAAGGCTAGGTATGTTTGTGAAAGATGACAAGATGCCTCTAAGAGCAGAGTACTGACACACTTCTGAGCTCCTGTGAGGCATGCCATGTAACCTGTAGAAGCTGCGTGTACACAATTCATTACAATACCCATGAACTGCAAGGGCTAGATGGCACCACACTCAATTCCACCAGAACCCTATGAAAAAAGCATTGAGAAAATACATACTCTGCACGTGAGCAAACAGTGGAAAAGCAGAACTGTGCTTTGTATGCTAAAGCCATCAGTTGGCATGATCTTCCATCTTTTATTCATCTAAGGGGCTTCAAGGCAGTTCCATTTCTCTTACCTGGCAGATTACCAAATCCTCAGTTAGTTTTCCAATGTCCTAAAAAAAATGTCTGCAGTGGAAAAATCCTGATTTCATTCAGGAAAAGTGACTTTTCTTCTGTCTGATCACACATCAGATTATTTTGAAAGCCTACTACTTAACTACCACAACATTTAGTGTTCACTTTCTCACTGATTTCAGTGGCAGAAGGACCAGTTGGTTGTTTTTCGTATTGTTTTTATTCATGTTTCACTATTAAATATAATAATTTATTTTATAAATACATGAATTTTATTACAACAAAAAACAAATCACAGAAAATCCTATTATCTCTTCTGCCTTATGGAACATAACAGCTTAGAGAGAATACACGCCTGCCTGAAAGTTCAGTAGGCAGTAGGTAAAGCAGATACGCTTGTACGAACAGGAGGTCCAGTAGGACAATATCAGATATAATTTTATAAATTTATTAAAAATATAATCCTATTCAGTGGGCAATTCTGCTTATATTTATTAATGAAAAAACTCACATTAGATGTGTTCTGGAGTTGTATGTATTCGCATACATAGCACTGTGTCTTGCAAAAAGAGAAAAAAAAATCAGCTGGTAATGGATGCTCTTACAAATATGAACCTAACTGGTATTATACTAGATCTGTTCTGATTTCCAAATTATAGCCATGTTTATTCTAATAAGCAAAAGCATATTAGAAACTTCCCACTCTATGAACAGTGTGAAAACAGAAGAATATTTACTACAGCCAATATAGTCATCAAGAAAGACAAGCAAACCTTCTTGATAGATCACTGTCAAAGTAACGTCTACTTCCTACCCCCGGAGACACTACATTAGTGTGTCACGTTGAAAGAGATGAATTAACACAATGAAAGTCCACAGCATGTGAAGTTGTACAAGAAGTAATCTAGGAGAGACATTAAGAACATCTTTGGGCTCAAGATGCCTCCCATGTGAGTTCATCAGGTGATCAGAAATAAATGATTAATGGAAGACTGGAAGAACTAACATTAGACTTTCAATTCTGATGTACAAAGGGCAGAAAATATCTGTGTTTTGGAGGAAAAGCAAGAGAAATATTGATAGCTTGAACTGGTTTATGTTAATTTTACGAGCAAACTGTAAAAATAATCTGGTTACAAAGACAGGCTTGGCCCCCTTTTTTCCCCAGAGACAACTTTTTTAGAAACTCATTGTTTAATGGAAAAGATATGCAATTTGGAAATTATTTTTGAGTCAAATGGAGTACTATATGAAAAACACTGACCCAGATTCAGTGCCAGCATGAAAAGAAGACTTACAAATCAATTTTCAACCAGACAGCATTTTGGAAGTTATTTACCCGTCTACTAAAACAAGCTTGCTTCTGACCTTTCTCACACAGCCTAGCCTGGATAGAACCTAACTGTGAAAAATGATGCCCTGAACTTTTAATTTAAAGATTAAAACAGCTGAAGCAGAAAGGCAGAAGGCAAAATAGCATCATTATTTGGGGACATAAATAATGATTAAATAAAAGATGAGAAAGTAAACCCAATCCTGAAACATTCTTGGCTTAATTCAACATCTCTGTTTCTCCAGCAATATTTTACAGGAGAAAAGGAATGGGTAATATCTGCGAATTACTATGTGCTCAGCATTTTGAAAGTCCAGTTACACATGCAATCTCATTGGCCCTCCTAGGCAAAAAGATGTCTGGAAATATGAGTCATGTGGAAGTGATTGAGGGGGATGTTAAAAAAATTAATGTCAAGAGAAGTTAATCCCCAAGTCTTCTCACAGTGTAGAGTAAAATAAGGGAAGATAGAGTAGTGCTCTGAATTGGAGAGATTTCTTCACTGGCATCAGCAACAGGACTGAGTGTGTCAGTCAGAAAATGCCAATCAGTTATGGTGACATTTTCAGTGAAAATAGCTCAGCTGGGAAGGATGGACAGAAGGTGGCCCCCCATGCATCCTTAGACCAGACCAGAAGTCCCCTATGTCTGTGTCAGACTAAGGCTACAAATGCAAACATCAACCCAGTAAATCACACCTCATCACTAATTCACAGAATCACAGAATCACAGAATGGTAGCGGTTGGAAGGGACCTCTGGAGATCACCTAGTCCAACCCCCCTGCCAGAGCAGGGTCACCCAGAGCAGGTTGCACAGGAACGCGTCCAGGCGGGTTTGGAATGTCTCCAGAGATGGAGACTCCACAGCCTCTCTGGGCAGCCTGTTCCAGTGCTCTGCCACCCTCAAGGTAAAGAAGTTCCTTCTCATGTTTAAGTGGAACTTCCTATGCTCGAGTTTGTGCCCATTACTTCTTGTCCTGTCACTGGGCACCACTGAAAAGAGCCTGGCCCCATCCTCCTGACACCCACCCTTTAAGTATTTATAAGTGTTGATAAGGTCCCCCCTCAGCCGTCTTTTTTCCAGACTAAAGAGACCCAAATCCCTCAGCCTCTCTTCATAGGAGAGGCGTTCCAGTCCCCTAATCATCTTGGTAGCCCTTTGCTGCACCCTCTCCAGCAGTTCCCTGTCCTTCTTGAACTGGGGTTCAGTTCTGGGGTGAGTTTTCAAAGATGGCCAATATTGGTAAATTTTACAGGCAAAGCCAAACATTTCACCCAGAACCACCATGGCTCTTGTAGTAACTCCACTGCTCTGGCTCTGACTTTCATCCTGAATTTCCTGCCTTCTCTCAAATGCAGACTCCCCTACTTTGTAAGTTCATCTTAGACGTGGAAGAGGAGAAGATGTACAGTAGGAAATGTTAGTAACATAAATTCTAAGATAAAGCAAGACTTCTCTATTCATAACAGTTTTTCCCTAAACTCACCCTGCTCCTATGCTTGAAAATTATAATGAATTTCCTCTTACAAGAAAAGCCAGATGAAACCTTACAACATAAATCTCCTTAAAGCTAACACGAATCTTTTCTATCTGTTACAGTGGACCTTAGAAACATGCTTTCTCAACAATTATTCTCTATTTTTTTATCACTATGTAGTGTGTGCTAGGTTTATTTTAGCTAAAGTAAGAAACTGTCTGACCAACCTGTGAAGATCCACAGGAGTCAGCAGAACTGCAGTGTTTGAAATCAGCAAATGATCTGTGCCAGTGTGTCCGTGGGGTTGGGTGCAGGCATTGGAATATTTGCTTACATGCCTGCCAAAAAGATTTTGTGCTCTTCATTGCACACCAAGCTGTGTTTTAGCAAGGAAGTTGCCTCTGCGAAAAGGAAAAGATGGGAACACAGAATGGTGGCTAAAATTGTTTTTATGGTGTATCGGTATTATTTTCAAATCTACGAGCTAAAAAAGCTGCAGGACACAAGAACAATACAATATCGCACAATACACACAGGTATCTGCTTTGTTTCATCTACTACCTTTTTTCTTCACAAAAACAATTCTTTAATAAAAGAACACAGAAAGAGCACAGTTCACGCACAACGTTGCAGCTCTGCAAGTTGGGACTAATTCTGGGGTCTTTAGTCAGACTGAGCGCCTCAAAAACACTCAGGATTAAATTAAATTTTCAGCAATGCCTCAAAAACTTCTAGAGCCTTCTGAGAAGCCTTTACAGAATTAAGCAAAAACACGGGGTTAGAGTCTAACTTAAGCACATACCCAGAATAACTGCAGAAAGTTATTTCAGAATTACACCACAGCAAGATACAACTACATTCTAGCTTATCTACAGTGCAATAGAGTATAAATTCAGCATTCAGCCAGCTACGTAAAATGTCTGGTTCTCTCCTTGGCAGAACAATCTAATGAAGTACACAATTAATGGATGACAGTGGCTCAAGTCCTGCCACTAGAGTTTATGCTGCCCACAGATTACTCAACGTAATTACATCTCTAAGAATCACAGGGTTTTTCCTGATGTAAAAATACACAGTAAAAATATTCATGAAAGAGTGAAGCAGTCCTGAAGTAGATGCTGACAGCATCTGATGGAGTGATGAAGGGCCTTTCCCAACCCAAATTAACTGGCGTTCTTTTATCTGTTACTTCCTTTTGACCTTAGTGTTGAGAAGCTGTGCATTATTCAAGCCTGAGCAAAGCACAGCTTAGTGCCCATGCACACATTATTTTCTCACTCAAATTTCACTGAAATTATTGAGTCATCAAACACATTCCTGGTACCAAAATCATACACTGTTTTAACAGGTACTCCACTTTTATTATTTAATACTTGTATTTAGGTAGCAATTCAAGGTCAAACAGGTCAAAATAAACTTGTGCTCTTTGCTGCACTAATACAGTCAGAGAAAGTGCTGGGCTGCTGTTTGGGCTTCAACATTCATTGCTAGAGAATACTTTATCACTAGCTATTAGTAACTGTAGCACGGTCTCTGGGAATTAGCTATTTGCACACCAACCCTGCAAAACAACATACAACAGTTTATCTGAAGTGTGACTTGCCAGCAACAGGAAAGTATTAAAAACTCCTTCGGAGAGTACTCTCCAGATATTCTGCCCCCCGCCTCCCCTCGAACACCTAGCACTTTGCAAACACTCCTAAGTACCTTTCAGGTCTATCACTAAGCCAAGTGTCACTTCGTAATAAGAAGACCTAACAGCTTTATATATTTGAGCTGCTGAAAGATTTTCATATTCCTTTCAGTGAAGTTGGCGAAGAAATAATGAAGATGTGGTGTGGCACTGTGTGAGAGGCGAGGGATTTAAACACTGGAATAAAGCCTGCAAAAATATCGGAGATTCACACATAGTATTTGTACAAGTGATGTGATGCCTAAATATATAGAAAAATTACATTAGCAGGTAAAACATAGTAGGGGTAAGATGGTGTATCTCTTACCACAGGAGAAGCAGGAGATAATTAGGGCTCATTCTGTGCCACCATATAAGACAGTTTGTCAGTAATGCAATTCTTCAATATATTTGATAGGAATGTACTGTGCTGCAAAGTATCTGCTGGGAAAAAGACATCAGAAAAGACACCGTTCCAGTTTGTTTGTTCTTTTCATATAGGCAAAATAAATCCTAAAGAAATCACAGTCGTCTTCTTATATAATTTCCAGAGTCGTTCTCTTCGTTTTTTGATCAATGGCTTTGAATACACTGACCACTCCAAAGTTCATACTAGCAAGTTTTTATACACACACGGAGCCCTTGGAAAGCTGTCCCTCCCTGGCAACAACAACTGTCAAGATCACCATTACTGCCTCTGCTGTCCCGTGTTCTGGAAAGAATATGTAGGAAATTAGAGGAGAACTGTACGGGTGATACGCAGTAATCCCACAGTAACTGTGTATTTATATCGTTAATGGTCTTACATAGTTAGAACAGAATTACTGTACAGTCTTAAGCAGGTCAAAGTGGCTTTTCTTTTAATACCATTCTTGAAAAGATCTGAATCAGTAATTATCCTTCTAGAAGAGCATAATAATAATAGGGAAGCTTATGATTTTCATTTGTATGAAATAAATGCTGTGCAGCCAGAGAAAGACAGCCTAACATAAGAGTAAGATTTAACAGGCAGTTAGAATGAATGGGGTGCCGGGAAAGATGAGGCAGTTTAAGAGATACATTTTCATACAATCTACATGTACAGAGATTCTGTCCAAACACAAAAGGAAATTCTCCCATTTTACATGCAATGAAAATGTGTCATCAAGAAAGCATGAAAAAGACTTGAACTTTTGGCTCTATGCAGATGTCTCAAAAATGGTTGATTCAATTGAATTTTTGTTTCTTCAAAGACAGCAAATTTACTCCAAACCCAGAAACTTTCCCTGAGAGTAATTATTTGTCATTGTTTTGCAAAGAAAACAGGAAAGAATATGAAGGTCAGAAAAAATGTGTTGGGATGTGATCCTTTATATCATCCGATAACTGCAAGTTTTTTCCAGCTAGGAGTTTTGGGGTAAGATTATCCCATGCCTTCTTTCTTTCCCTGCCTACAATGGGAAGAAATAGAGTTTTCAGAGTAGCTAAAACAGAACAGTCATTTCAGAAGCTTTATGGGTCAAAAAAAGTGCATTTATTTTATCGATAACAAGCTTGTGCTACACTAAAACAAGTCTGTCAGTATGAAAAAAGGGCAAGTTTTACTGCAATATTACTGCAATACTGCAAAATTGGCTTAATTGTATGACCAGAGCAGCAACTTACTCTGGTGTATGTCAGCTACGTAACAGAAGTGCAGTAACGTAGTCACAAGCAGACAATAAATATTGGTCTATACAAATGTTACAAAGACATTTAAGAGAAACAAGACATTCAAGTAGCAAAAAAGAAACCAAAGAACTAAGACAAATGAGTACCAATTATATCATAATCTGAAAGAATAAAAGCTAGTGGCTTTTCAAAGTCAGAGAAAATGGCAGATGTTTTTCCAAAGCAACTGGAAGCTGCAAAACAAGTTACAGTTAAAACAACAGAAGGAACATCTATAGTGGAAATGAACGAACACTCATCTTCAACCTCAGGGCTTAAAGAAAACTCTTCCACTGCTAGAAGAGTAATGATCCATTTTGTCTATTTAATGAAAGGCATATGAGTCAGCATGATGTACATGCGTAAAGGATTGACATCAATGAGAAATTCACACTATTTCCTTGATAGCAGCTGTTTTAAGATTTGCACTTCGTGAGGAAACTGCTGCACAGTCATGCTTCCCATCCTTACAGCCTGTACCCTTCCATCTCACTACCCAGAAAAACATAAATCAGAAAAATTAAATTTTCCCCAACATACTAAGAAAAATTCAAAGCAAGATGCTTCACTCATTTACTGTTTTCCTAGAAAAAAACAATGAACTGCCTTTATAAAACTGCATTCTCCAAACCCAAGAATAAACTTACAATGCTTATATGATGGATAGGAAACACTGAAGTAATTATAATGGATATTTTTTCCTTTCCTCATCTGTTCACAAGCTGTATGGAAGCAAATTGCATAGTCTCTCCCTAAATCACCACAAACACACTAAGTAGGGCTTATATTAGTGTAAGCTTAATATGGGGGGAGATTTTTACTTCCACCTAATTTTGTCCCCACTGACTTTCCCTTACTGTCTCATTTTTTTTTATCTGTTTTGTAAGTAATAGGCCACTGAAATATTCCTGAATTCCAGACCTTCCACCCATTTGGAATACAAATATTTGCAAAAGCCAAATTATCATAATGCTTAGTAAAACACGTCTCCTAAAAGAAGCTAAACATATACACTTTTTGTATCTAAGAGAAACGCTAGTATAAGGCTTCCTAAACTCCTTTCTTTGTTTTGGTGTCCTCCTGAGCATAAATGCTCCCATTTACTAACACAGTAATTCCATTCAGAAAGTACAACTAGAAAGATGTTTCCCATATTTTTCAGTTTCTTTTTGAATAAAAATGATATGCTGGCAGAGGTAATCTAATAAAAAATTGTGTAGGACCTGAAACAAAGGAACCTCCCCAAACCCTCAAATCTAGGACATTCAGTAACCATATGGACACATGGGTCTACAGCCTTGGTAACGTGACAGTACTAGCTGCAGGCCTAGGTGTACTCAGTTTAACTCACAGTTTCTTGAGTATCTTTTGTCTTCCAGTCAGGTCTTACAAGGGAGAGACTGTATATTCACTGTCCACTTCTTGGAGGGTGAAATCCCTGTTGTTCCTGACAGTCATGCATTGCTTTTATGCAGCCTATATACGGGTAAGTAGAAGTGTCCTTTATTTTCCTTGTAAAATAGGCCATAATTTGCTGCAAATTAGGTAGATTCATCAGCCAGTGAGATTTATACTATTTTATGTAGACATATATAACTGTCTTCCCTGCAACTTTGGGTTTGGCTATTTGTGTATTGTGGATACACGATTCAACTATAGAAAACTGTTACTGGTGGCATGAACGGTTTAAGTGAGCTGAGGGGAAAAGAACAGCCAAACTGACAGTTAAAAGGTCTGAGGTTTTGGACATAACTGGTTCCAATGCATTTGGTTAGTAATTTAAATCCTATTAACATACCAAAACATATTCAAGACTATCACAAGACCATATCTTTTCCTCTCCTTTGCATTTCACAGTTGCTCTGCATTTCAAGGTAGAACCTTAAGGCCCTTTGAAAGAAAATGGATAGCTATCTCCAGCTGTATGGTCTGGTTTGAAAACAACAATGACTGAAAGTACAAGGTCTCCTGCTTTTGTGCCTTATGCATTAGGTACAAGTTGTACAGTACCAGCTGGTTAACTGCATACATACAGGTGACAAATGCAGCTTATTCTCACACATGTGTAACCAATCTAGGTATAAGGCTGCTAAATTCAGTTATCCAATAGTGTTTCCTATAGGAAAAGAAACACTATTCCTACAGGATGTTAGCTTCACATCAGCATCACTGCAACATTATTTAATCCGATCTTTGACCCATTAATTTTATTAATAAGAATAAACTAAAACCCTACTGTGCAGAATTCTGTCTCATTTGAATTCAATTTTAGAAGTTGTAGACCATCTGGAGGACTAATCATGAATTCAGGTCCCTGATTTTAAGAGAAACAACATGCCTTCTGTGCTCAATAGTGCAGCCAGAAAAGAGGCAAGCAAGCAGTGTCCCCCAGTGTTCAGGAACGCAAAAACAATGTGCAGAACAGTCACAGCAGCTCAAGCAGCAGTCTCAAACAGAGGGTACTCCATTCTTACTGTCTTGCAACAGCATTGGGTTCAGAGGGAATACAAGGCTTGGGATGGCAAGGACAGTGAATGGCATGTCCTAGTGCCACTCAGAATGAAGCCAGCAAATGGTAGAGCTGTCATGTGCACATGTGGGCACTGCTACCAAGGAAAACATAGACACAGACCATATGGATAGTGGGTGACTAAAATCCCAGATTCTGTAAAGAATCCCTTATAAAAGGAAACTGCAATCAAAAGTAAACATTTCAGGCTCGTTCAGTGAACAATAAGCTTTAAACACTTGCTCTCACCTCTGACAAGTCGCACCTTTCTGCTGAATTCAGAAGAGACCTCACAGCACCTTAACAAGCATGAAACTTTTCCCCTAGTATTGACAAGGACATAGCAGATGAAAAGACTATTTGTGCTCTTCTCCTATAATGTAAGTAATTTAGAAAGCCTCAGAACTGACTAAAGCTCAAAACTAGTACTCAGAATAATCTGACTGTTCTACAATAGGACAACATGAATGAATTTTCATTACTCACTCCCAGATCTGTCTGAACATTTGTATTTTGTTGGGATTTCAAATGTGATTGTTCAGACAGAATTAGAGAAGAATTTACTCTGTGTGAGAGACGTTCTGGTATGATAAAAGGAAGAAAATCAAAGCTTTACAATATCTCCTATGACACCATTTAAGAATTTTACCTTTCATTCTACTCATATGCACCTTATTTGTTGCTTTTTATAACTGATTCAGGGATGCATAGTTCATAGCTCTCTTCTCATTTGCACTTGTGTAAAATTTCAGTGACTTAAGACAGCAAGGATGATTTCATATTCTGAAAAGAAAGCCCAGCACATTTCTAAGCAAAGGTTAAAACACAGCAATCAAAGAAATATTATTCTTCATCACATGCAGTTACCTCTTTGACAAAAAAATGGAGATCATGTGAGGGTTAGTGAGATATAAGCATATTTTACCTCTGCTTTGTTCTTGACAATACTGAGCAGTTTTGTTCTATTTTTATCTTCTCAAACATAAGATAATGTCCCTAAAAGCAGAGTGAGAACATCAAAACAACTTTTGTAGCCAAAGTTCAGCAATTGGAATCAAGGAACCCAATCTTTGTAAAAAGCTCCTCAGTACATGCACTAATGCCAGAAAACGGCTTTTCGACTTGCTATCTTGCAATACTAATGCACGAAGCAATCAATTAGAAACCTGTATCCTGTCAAGAGATATAATGCTGTTAAAAGATTTCAGGGAAGTGGAGCCAAGATGCCTGAAGCCAAGAAAGGTTTCCTCTGAGGAAAGAGTTTGAGATAGTCTTAAACTAACTATAATAGAATTTGGAAGAGGAATGAAAAATAGGGAAATCCTTACTCCTTAAATGAACTGAGTTTACTTAAGAAAGAAAAAAGAGGCAAAACCTGAGGATGGAGGGAAGCATTTGGCAAGTTGTCATTGGGAATACTGAAGGACTTCCCTTTGTGAAGTGTAACCCTGAAGTACTCCGGATGTGCTATCAAGCTACTACTAATCTACAAGCTTTGACACTACGGAGCTACCTCTTTTCCAGCACAGGGAGAAGGGATAGTGAATGGTGGGCATCCAGGATAGTGGCTGAGGTGTGAGGAGAAGAACAGGCCATTTTTCAATTTGTTTTGATTTCTTTCCTTGCTCAGTAGCCAGTGAGCATCAGGTTATTGCAATGTTTGTCCTTTTCTTTACGCATTGCCAGGACCCTGGGCTCATTTTCAAACTTGCTTTTCTGTTTTTTTCACCTCTATTAATTACCTGTAAATTTATACTGCTGACATAACTTTTCCACTCCAAATGTCTCTGAGTTCTGACTTAGCTGCTTTGAGCAGAAAGTCTGGCACAAGAAGCATGTTAGATAACTGCATGTACACAGAAAAATAAATAGATATGACTCACAAAACAAAACAGATCTGGCTGCCATGCCCTGTGCTAAAAAAGCCAAGTTCTGCTCTAAATCACCCTTTCACAGGGGTGACAGAAGCTTCAACTAAGGTTTTATACCACCACTGACTACAATGGAGTTCATGTTCATTTTCATGGTTAAATGGTAAAATTGGGCTGAACAGATCTGGCTGAGTAAGTAAGGGAAGAGTGAGAGTTAGGCGCATGTCTTCGCGAGAGACAGTTTTTTCTTAAACTAAATCCTCCAGCCACGACTGAGGTCTGAAGCTGGTAGCTACCTTGGAAAACAAACACTGCTAACAGTTAACAAAGCATTCCTAGTTGAGACATGTCAATTTTCCAAGTGCAGACTTCCAACTGACCATGGTCATCTGACATCCTGAATGCAGCTTAATCTCTCCAGTTAAAAAATCCTTTCTCACGTGATAGAGCCAAGAGAAATGGAACAACTGCCTGTGAAGTCACGTGAATGCCACAAAGCCTAGATGCATACTCAACAAAGAAGCTTTACTTCAAAGGGCTGGAGGATAGGAATGACTTTGAAAAATGACAAGTAGCAATAGAGTTAAAAAATCTGCTCAGATCAACTGGTTGGCATAAACGCATCGCTATTTCCACATAAACTAAGTGATATGGATAAAAGCCACTATCACATTGCACTGTGTAAGTTGTTGATGGGAAAATACAGAAACCCCCCCTCTCAGCAGCAGTGTAAAAAGTAGCACATGTGATGGGTTAGTAAAAATTGGCTGGAGAAATGCTGAAAGTGCCTAACACTCTCTCTCCAGTTTAGTTCAGTCATGATTAGCTAAGTAATACATTCATTAGATTGACAGAGCAACTACATTTTTCCTCTTATTGCTTAACAAATCATATTACTATAATGAATCAGGTATACTCATTTTCAGACTAAACTACAATCATGTTAATTTTCATCCTATTAAATTCAATGGAATTATTTAAGTGCTTCCTCTGTAATTAGTACTAGTTATCAGTATGGCTAGTGTTAAGTGGTTTGAGTGATCTTACCACATACTTCTTATGTTTGGCTTTATATAATGAAATAAAAATGACATTTTGACACAGTACAAAGTAAAATGCCTTCTTTCCCAGTGTCTGCTCAATTTAAGTATTTCCTCTGTGTATTTTCCAGAGTGGGTGTTCGATCATGTTTTTCCTGCAGATTTTCCTGCTGTTTACAGGTGAATAATCAACTGTCACACCACAAAAGTAAAGCAGCAATCACAGCAAAGACTAATGATGCTTTAAAGGACTGCTAATAAATATACACAGTACGGAAAAACTGCTTTGAATTGGAAGAAACTAGGCTAAGTACTGGTAAGTTCCTGTAGGTTTCAGACAGCCCTTTTTTTCAGATATAATGTCACCAGCATTCATGAGAGGACACAGAGAAAGGCCCTGGCAGCAGAACGTTTTTTCTCATGGACCATCAGCAGCCATAGCTCTTCTTATGCTTGTGATAAAAACAAGACAAAAACTATCATCTTCATCATAGAGAAAGACTACGCAAGTATTTCTCAAAAATCATTCCATCATTTAAATCCATGCATGTGAAAGAGAAGAAATTTAAAATTTAATGTAGAGTGAATATAATTTCTATAAAAAAACAAGTTCATGCAATGACTTTGAGCAGAAAAACACAAGCAAGTAGAAAAAAAAAGCTACAATAAAACCAAAAAGTTTCATGCATAAATATACATATTCCTTACAAGTGGTATTGACTTGGGCTTAAAATGTTCAAGGGTGAAACCTACTGTGTAAATTTTTATTTTTTTTTTCAGCATGAAGTCTTCAAAGGTTTTACGGTTCTCCTAAGAGTACAGATTAGGCTCTGTGCTCCATGGAAAAGGAGGAATGGTAATTACAGGCAATTTTCACCTCAGCAACACACTGAGTGAGCAAACTAGCAAAACCTTACTGGTTACTTCTGCAGTATGAGCAAGTAAAACTAGGAAAGTAAGTTCATGAAAACACAAGAAAATCGAAACTACAAAAAGCATTAAAGATTTTTGTCCTATATTAATACAATTAAGATTCCATTTTAAGTTACTTTTAAACTTCCATCAGCACTGTAGTACTGTACTAATTAACAATGAAGAGTGTGAACTCTTGGGTTCCAGTTCAGCAAGTCATGCAAGCAAGCTCATGAAAGCAGCCTACGTAAGTCAATATATCTTTGAGTGAGCTATATGTGCATTTGTGGAATCAACGTGACAACCTTCAAGCTTTTTGTTATTCAATTGCATTTGCATTGGATAGATGGAAATTATTAATGTTTCTTATCACTAGAGGGAGCTACTTTGCCATATTAATACTCTAATAGCCAAATGCAAACACTTGATAGAAAAAATTGGATGATCTTTGCACAAATTGCAAGTCACACTGTCTGGTTCACAGGGTCCACCAGAGCTGGGGTTAACTCACAGGTCCACGGATGAAGTTTATGTTCACTGACTTTGGAAAGAGGCTTTCGGAATGTAAAAGCTGTGGTTTGATTTGGTTTTTTTACATCTCTCCTGTGTCTCCTGTTTAGTTAAGTTTAGTTTAGCACTGAACAGTGTACCATGGCTGTCTGTCCTAATGTGTTACAGATTATTCTTATGTGTGCTGTGCCCAGATACCACAGAGGACAGTATCAAATGACAAAATATAAAGAAACTGGCCAGTTACTTATTGCTAAACATATAAAACTACATCTTCCTAATTATTCTCATTTTCTATAGCTCACACTTTTGGGTCAGATTTCTCCCTTCCCTCTTGCACACACAAACCATGCTTAAACTCAGATCCCTCTCCATCTGTATTGCAGCACGAAGTCAAAGCATCTTAGGGTGAATAATTGTTTTTCTACAGGCAATAATGAAACGCATTGGTGTTTTCCATCACAGCACACAGGACAACAAGCAAAACAAAAATATAAGTGGAATTCAGCAAGACTGTCAGCTGCTGCTTTATTAAAGATGCTTTAACAGGGCATAGATTCTTTGCCCAGTAAGATGCTTCGGTGACCTCCAAGCACATAATCAAGATGAGTGGCAAAAGAAAGAACTTCTATACTTATTTCTCAACCTGTAGCCTAAGGCCTGGCTCCAGCTGTTGTGATGTGGGTTTTCCCTGAGGGCAGAGTCAGTTTGTCATCACCATATAGGGTTTACTCCACATTGTGTGCACACATTATCTTTACTGATACGTTGATGACATTCAGACAATCACTGAACTTTACCCCCAACTCTCACTCCTGTACTTGAATTTTCAAAGCAACAAAAATCAAGCTTATACAAGGTTGGTATAGGGTGACCAACTGATCTAATTCCTCAGAGCCTTGTTATACAAAGTTAGGTAGAAGGGAAAATCACTCAGTATGAAATGGGAAGATTAGGGACCACACACAATGCTTTTTTTGGATGCTGAGGAGTCTAACCCTAGCCATTTTTTCATCTCATTATAACAAGGATGAGTAACTGGAAGATGCAATGCCTATACCCTCCCTTCCAGTTCCTTTATCAGTAAAAATGTGACAGTCAACATGTTTTCTGCATCCACAGGTAAGCAGATCACTTATTCAGTTTCCAGCTCACCCAAAGAAATCAAGAGGAAAGACTGAGTTACTTCCTATTCCCTAGGTCTTAGAGGTGGCATTATGATACACCCACTGTGACATACTTAGATTGCAGGGTATCTTGAATAATGGATCTCATGATGTTTTCTTTTACCTTATTTACGAAACAGACCAGCAGACTAGCTCTGCCTACGGTTGTGTGACATCATGGTAAATTGCTGGGGAACCTACTAACTCAGCTTTTGTTTGCATCGCAACACATAACTTCCAGAAGTATAGGAAGATGGCCCTCCACGCTTAGATCAGTGAACCACTTTCTGTCTCCCTAATCCTGCCAACGGGACATATACTTCAGGCATCTGTGGAGTTAAAACATTTTTTTCTCAGTTCTGTTGCTGCTACTGCATTGGCTTGAGTGGGTTTGCAGGGCTGTGAGAAAAGAATTTGGCTGAAGGCATGTTTTCTTTTGTTTCATTGTGGCATTCATACTGCTCAGCCCATAGCAAGAGCAAAACAAAACCAATTTGTGAAGTCAATTCTTAAAAAATCATCTCTGCCAAATCAGAGATGCCTCTATTGTGCAAGTTCTGAAGGCAGTTGGGGGAGTTTAGCAATATAAAAAAGTATTTGTTTTAAATGCACTCCCCTTTGTTTCAAGAGAACAATGTCAATAAGGATCTCTCTTCCCTCCCCATCCCCAAAGGCTCTGACAAGGGAAAGCAGCTTCTCATTGCCTTTGGGGCTCAGCAGGATATTAGAGATGCCCAGAGGATGTACTTCTCAAATCAAGGTGTCCCAGAGATGCCAGTGAGACCTCTGATGTCTTTCAGTTCCTAAAGCAAAGTACAACTGCCAGAATTTCTAGTTGGACTGCCTCCTCCTGGGAACCCAGAACAGAGAGCGTTTTGTGGCAAAATCAAGTATAAGCAAGAACTGAAATAAGCCTGGGAAGTACAAGAAATTTCCTTAAAATCAACATTTTCTGTGTATTTTCTGTTTTTTTTTCTCTTGGTGTGTTTTCATTCTTCTGGATAAGCAGGTGGGAAAGGTTATTTTCTAGGCCTTTTTTCAGCAACACACTGATCTTTGTCTCTTCTACCTTTTGGCACGATATCCGCTATTCACTAGTATGTTTTTTCCTCATCTTTTTAGAGAAGCTTCACAAGCTACAGGCATAAACCTTAAGCCTGAGCTGAACCTCTTGTGAGA
>VYZM01023826.1:45679-92808 GCA_013398915.1 Dromas ardeola | reverse complement strand
TTATAGAAAACAATGAAAGATGTTACAGCTGTCAGATGAAAGGAGTCAAGGTCAGTATAAGCAAATGAATATCCATTGATCTTGTTTCTCTTTAATCAAAGATCCAGATTTTAGCTGGCCTTGAGTTTAATCTGATATTTATTTAAAAATACATGGTCCCATGGAGACCTAGTGTGCAAATAGGAAGGGAAAGTACCAGGAATCTCTGTCTGGATGTAGCTGGCCAGGAGTATGACCCCTCTTCCATAATGTGGGAACCCTAGGCCTCGTGGACCTCTTGTTCCCAATGGAAGTGGATAAAAATGTAGTCATGACAACCAGGTGAACTGAAGCATGAGGTCTCATTTTTCATGAGAGGGGTGGATAACTGCAAGCGAAAATTGAAAAGAACTGAACCCAAGTGTTTAGGAAGGAGCCACTAACTGGGGCCTGTGTAAACTTGGGAAACTAAAGCAAGCGAATGTTGCAGGGACTGGATATGAACACTAGAGCTGGAAAACCAACTGTAGTCAGGGCTATAGTTATAATCAAAGTTTCTTTGAAAACGTTGATATTTATGAAGTATCAAATGACACGGGAAAAATTAATCCAACGCTAGATACTGTTTTGTATTAGCAATGACATCACTTCGCAATTGACAGCTAATCTGCATGTGCTTTGGTTTACAACAGTGGCATGAGTTCTATAAGCTCATTAATTCATTGACACAGATTAGAAAAATGGATGTATTCTTTTTCTGTCAAAACACATAGATGTAACCCAAAGCAAAATGAGTCTCTCTGCTTTCTCAACTCATGATGTAGTGCAAAATGAGTTTTCAAAAGCTTCTTTGAGGTGTACTTAAGGACTTGCTGGGGGAGAAGTAGTGACATCTACTGGAATTTTTAAACACTTCATCATATGTTTCCAAGACTGCTAGCAAGATATATTTGGTTTAGGTCTAAAGTTGGATGAATAATGCAGAAACAATTTCTACTTATATTTGTGCAAATTTGGAAGCAAATCTTCAGCCATCTTGGTGTTGCATTTGGTGTCATTTCCTGCACATCCTCATAGAGTTATTAAACTTTAATCGTATAACTGTTGGCAGAAAATAAATGTTAAGCTCACACAGGAATACTATGAAAAGTGAATTTCTAATGTGCTTTCTGTAAGCCTGTGTACCACAAAGCTGATTCCATGAGTTATGTTCATTAGACTGGAGGATGGAAACAATATTAAGTGATTTACGGGACCAACTGCAACTGAACAGTGAGTTTATGCTTGGAGTAACAACGCCTTACATTAAAAGACATTAAAAAAAAATTCAACGAGAAAGGAGTATGTGAAGCAAATTTCAATCTGCTCCCCACATTTCATGGTAAGAAGGAAGGAAACTCATCCATCATTAAATGCATTCATTAAAAATTATTCACTCAGATCCATTTAAACCATGTTCTAACTTTAATCTCTTGATTTCTTGGGGCTAGATTGTGATGTGTACTGCATGCCCAATAAGCGTGTGAAGGCTCTTCTTGCATCCCGATGTAGGTTACCCGGACCTTGGGACTGGGCCTGCAGGAGCAGCAAGGTTATACATCTGCTTCCTCTCTCCCCTCAGAGGGAGTGTGCAGAGGGGAGGGAAAGGGGGATGGGATTGCAGAAGATGAAGAAATCCCTCTTGTCACAAAAACCCCCTCTGACTGGCTTGCTGGGATTGGCTGGGGGTCAGGGTTTCCCAAAATTTTACTACTATGAACCAGTGATAAATAATTCCCTCTGGGACAAGGAAGATGTAGGCACTAAATTGGCCTTTGAAATGTACCCTTGAGGTGTGTTATCCAATGTTACCTGTGTGCTACTGCAATTTACCTGTCCCATTCCCTTCACTCTATGCCTAATCTTTAATCCTTACAATCCGAAGAGTTTATGACTTTACAAAGTTTATGACCTGATTGTATGACAAGATTGTGTCATACAATTAAAAATCACAGAAAGTGAGGAATAGGAGTTTTCCTGCTCACCTTAAACTAAAAGCCAAATTACCAATGTCTGATGTAGTTCCACAGGCTCTCAGCAATTATCTTTTACCTGGCACTTTGCATTTTCAGCCTTTGCATTCAATGGACGAAATAAACTGTGTGATTTCTGATGGGTAACGTTAAATGATTTTGTTCAGTATCTGATACAAAATTATCTAGTGGAGTTAAACTCGCTAGCAGAAAAGCTAATCGCTGGTAGACCCTGCAGCACTGAGATTTTTCTGCAATATTTAGAGTAACAGGCACAAGAAATACCCAGGGGAAAATGGAGAATGATGATCCTTGAAGTCCCACCACCATTTTTCATTCTTACTAAGAACCGTTTCAAATATTACGTGTAGCTGGTTCACATGATTGTGCCTGCTTTTTTTTTACCAATTATATCCTTTTTGTTAAAAACCCTAATCTGTGAGAAACTTTCTGTAAGGCTTTCCACCAAGCTGTCCTTGAGGATTTTCTACTGTTAAGGAGATCTATTATTCTGCTACGACAAAAGGAAACCATCTGCTGTCATTCATCAAAATGCAAGTCTACCACCAGTCTTACCTCTAATTCTGAAAGCTGCAGATGTGTGGAGATTTTATGTTGATTTTTGCACCTATGAGCATATGACCTGTTGTAACATCCTGTTCCTGTAGCCTTCAGTTGAGTCCTGTGATTCAAAGCAGATTCCCAGTCACAACAGCTTTTCTTGTAATGGCAGTTGTCTCACTTTAGCAGTGAGGTCTGGTTATGAGACTGCCTGGCTAAAGAGATTAGAAGCGTGATAGTCTAACTTACCTACTACAAAATTGGAACTGTTTGGCTGTCAGTTAGTATTAGGGTGAGAACTCTGACATGACAGTTTTCTGACTTTATTAATAAGTTTTAGTCCTCCAAACAAATTTTGTTAGTACATGTTGAGTTTCCTGCATTGTGTCTCTGATTTGCTAGACTGTCAAGTTTCTATCAGTCCGTCAATCTTAATTAGCTGGCCTGCTGCTCACAAGTTTCTCTAGATTTATCATGACACAAATAACACATTTTTAATTGAACAGAGATTCCCCGAGTCTGTATGCATATCCACATCCATTTCTAACCATTGTCATGGCTAAAACCTACTCTAACTACAGACCTTTGAATATCCAAGATCTGCACACAAAGTTTTTGTATATTTTCAGGTGGCACGTTTCATAATCACACTTTGCTGAATCAGGTCAGGGTGCTCAGTCTGGTGGGGAAACATACCTGTACGTAAGAAATGCAAAAAGTTGCCTGTACAAGGGAGCTTCCATACCATCTGGCGTAAGTTGATAGTATTTTAGTACTACATCAACTTATACAAGCTGAAGGCCTGGCTGAAGACATTATAGCTACAATACTCTATGTTAAGCTAGAAAGACAATAAATGATTGAGGGTGCACGTACTAAAATCTTCCCCAGACAGTAGCACGTGATACCCAATGAATAGTTACAGTAAATCTGTCTGAAATGTATTTCATATCATTTGTGGCAAAATTTGCTTTCAGAGATTATAGACAACGTTTAAATTAGCAATGAGAACTACCCTGAATAACAAGCTCATTATTTACTATATTTGCCTTTTGCTGAGTTTATTAGCAGCACTGCTTTGTTAGATTTTGTGGATCCTTTTCAATCCTTTCTGCATGAAAGCCCAACTATGGAACATTTCTGAAAGCAACAATTGTGATTTTATAATGAACCACAAGAGGGGGGAGAATGAACATAAATGAAAGAACTTGATTTTAATGAACAACTGCTACATTTAGGACAATGTCGTATCAATGCTGAATTTAAGAATCTTGGCCAGGTGTTGTCTGTGAAATGAAGAGTTTGAACTACCGGTAAGATGCTGTTCCTAAGATTCTTCTTTTCAGGTCTGCTGATTTATCACTGAGCTTCACTTATAGCTGTGGACAAACCACACTTCCAAAGTTGCAAAATACCGTGCTGAGTACTCATCCCTTTCTTTATTGCCTTGATCAAACAGAAACAAATGCTAATTAAATGATAAAAATAGAGATCTCTGTGACCTGAATAATCAGTTTTAAAGCCTCCTACCCTGCCTTTAGTTTTTTCCCCCAATTATATAAAGGAATTCTCTAACTCAAATAATCAAGGAATTTCTCCCTGGTGCATAGGTGAGTTTTTAGTATCAATATGAAAACTAAATTATCTCACTGCTGTGGTCATGGACTGACACAGGATTGGTGAAATTCCAAGAGTGTTCTCAAGCTACTTTTTAAAGAAGTCTCATAGTCCCCTGCTCCGTGTGTGCAGAAGCAGCTATAGTGATGACAAAGCTGGGGACTCCTAGAGATGGTACTCTGGGACTGCTGAGAGCATGTGCCCCTACAGCTGGATCAACTCTTGGGAAAACATGCACAGGCGGCTTTGGCAAACAATCGGCCTCCTAACCCCAGGACTCTGTGGGCTTGATGGTCATTCCTATAGCCAGCTGGAGGGCAAGGGAGGAAAACAGATTTCAGGAAGCCACCTACTCTACCCTCCGCTTTCTCTTATTTCAAAGTGGCTACAGGGGTAGGCAACTTTGCCAGTTTTTAGTCCTCTGTATCTCACGTTCCGTGTCCCTCCTGGCCGAGGTTGTCAGTCTCCTGGGAGAGGGATAAGAAAGAAAATGAGTCTTACTGCCCTCCAGACTAAGAAAGGAGCAAAGCAACAATTGTAACAGTAATATGAGGATGGTATTGCAGCAGGTGGTTGCAGCGTGGCAAAAAATAGTAGCACAGACAGCAAACCTTCTCAGCTTTTCTCTGCAAGAAAACTGCAAGTAGCCCAGTAGATTACAACTCTGAGAGAACACCATGTAATGTTATTAGGAAAAATTATAATGTCCTTAATTTCATGTTCAAAACCTGAATGGTGCTGAAGGAGGCTTGCAGAAAGAAATTAAGACAGTAATACTAGAGGAAGACAGAATGTTGATTACCAGCAGCGAGGTATCCAGATTTGACTAATGGCACAGTTATTGTATGCATAAGCCCTAATGGTGTTTAAGTGGTTGCTAGAATGAATGCAATTAATGTAATTTATTTGTCAGCATCCAAACACTATAATACTGGGAATAGGATGGGAGGTCCCTTGCCTAGCATGTAGCGTTACTAATATTTTTCAGTGTCTCTTTTCACAAGTAAACAAAACCAGTGACTCTATTTTTTTTTTTTTATTCTCCTCATTTTTACAGGGCATCATCTACATAGCTGCACTGATTTAAACTGATTTTTTCTTGGTTTTTGTCATGGATTTTGGAGGGATACTTTGGGCTGATCTAGTCTGGCTTGCCACTTGAAGGCAGTAAGTGGCCTTGCATCTATCCTATCGCTCCTGAGTGAGTGTACGTTTTTTAGAGAGATCTTCCTAGTTTGACTGAACTACTGTAGAGCTAACAGTAAGCTGATTCCTTTCTTAAATTATTCCAGTGCTTAGCAGATTCATTATTCTTGACAAATGAAAAGTGATGAATATGCTAGGGTTAATAGCAAAACTATATCAACATACATTTTCAAGTAAGTTATTAAAAAATATTAATGGCCTCTTTAAGTTACTGCTCCCCTCTGCACTGAGGACTGACATTGTAGGACTGTGATGAGACACGGTTGCCTTTCAGTCTGGATCCAGATCAATTACCTTATCATGAAGCCACCAACAAGAAAGCTATGACTGGGCTGTATATCAAAGTTCAACACAAAAAGCAGCTGTCAAAACCATCAGATTAATTATTGTTCATTAATCATTTCTTGTTCAAGATGGAGAACCCTTCCAAATCAAGGCACAGAAAACTTGGAACTGCTATTTACAGCACTAGACAGGTAGTTTCATGAGGGTTTCTGGATTTCTCAAATGTTTATTATTTACATGCTAAATACTATTTTACTGGAAGTCTCTCCCTCCATACCCAACAACACAGTTAAGTTTAAAAATCTCAGAAGAGATAAATCAATGCAGTTCCATTGTAAATAGCGGAGCTATACAAATTTATATGACTGCTTCCTCTTTATTCCTCCTGACTTACATGACTAGCTTGACGGCAGCGTCATGGGTAGCTTAAAATAGCATAGAAGTATTTCTCTTAAGACATATAACTGCAAATAGAAGGCTTCCCTTTTCTTCATTGTCAGAGTTTGGCTAGCAAACTGCACACAGTAAAAAGCATGATTAATAGGGAAGCTCCTTGTAATGGAACAAATAAACAGTTAATAGTAGCAGTCTTGTGAAACAATGAAAGACTAAAATTTAGGTCTGATTCAGAAAGCAGTAAATTACTAACGCTTTTTAACAACCAGCTATATTGAAAAAATGTATCCTAGTGCCTATGTGCTTCTGAGTTCCTCACTGCGTCTCAGAATCTTTGAATTGCTTCTTGTAGCTATCTTAATCTTAGGAAAACCTGTAAGTGAGAAGCTTGACTTAACATAGTGGTTGAATTCTACTGTGCACTATTTCCCATGCATACAATCTATACAATGATAAACCCGAGGTGCCTGAGTTTTTACCTCCAATAATCACAACTAGAAAACCACAAATGGACTTTTCATTTTTCCCTTGCAAGAGCTATAAAACCTAAGGTAAGCCCTCCTGCCAAATCGCTTTTATGGGAACCTCACTTTCCTGTTCACTAGTTTTACTCCAATTAATTAAAAGCAACACTCCTGCCCTTCGCTGTGGTTTCCAAGGTATTCACAGGGGTCACATGCCCCATCCAAAGTCCTGAGTGAGACTGAACTGGAGGTCCTTGATGGGTTCATACCTGCAGATTTGAGTTTCAGTGTCCATAAAGTCCCCTTCTCCAAAAGATGGAAGCCTTACAATGATGAAATGAGCAAGCTGCTTAAAATTTAATACAGAAATGAAGACAACCTTAGTCCTGATTCGTTTGTTTGTTTTTTTCAAATAAGATTAATTATTTGAACTAACTAAATATTCCTCTAAAAGGAAAAGGTGAGCTGAATATTTAAATCCATGAGGGGTTTGGGGTTTTTTTTGCTGTTTTTTTTTGTTTGTTTTTTTTGAGAACATATTCCTGTATGTAAAAGGTCTTTAAGCATTCTGCATTCCCCTTGCTTTCCAATTAAGTTTTCTAGGCTTTCTAATGCGGTCCTCTGAGTGCTGGAAAGTAACAGAAACAAGAATGCATTTAATACCTGGCCTGGCGTCTTGGCAGCAAAGCTTAGCACTCCAGTGTGGGGAGTAGCAGGTTCAAGACCAACCCCAGGAGTCTTACTACTTGGACTGGCAGAGGGCTAGCGTAATGCACAGACAGTGAGCTCATTCTGCAGGTGGAGTGTTCAGCTGCATTGATCTTATGGCAAACCCAGCCTGCTAAGGTTGTGGAGAAACATTGGCTCTGATCTAAAAGGAAATTGTGCTGCCTTTCCCTGTCTTTCCACTAGTTTAGCTTGCAAGCTCTAATAACATTAAAACATACTTTAAGCAAGAAGGCTGACGCAGCTACAGAGACACAAAGTAATTTCCTAGAAATAGTAAATACAATAAGCAAAACTCTCTAATCTCTCATTAGGTAATTGTATTTTCATGGGGTCAGCCAGCCTCCCTGGCCAGGTTGAGGTCAATTCTAAAATATGTGTATTATATACATTAGGCATCTGTTAATGAAGCATAAATTTCATCAGCAATCTGGGTGCCAAGATCAACTCATTTGGGTACATGGTTTGCATCTACGGTGGTGTCTTATGGATTTGTTCCATAGCTGAAACAGCAAGTTTGTGGTGGATGCCATGAATGGCATATAATAACAAAAAAACCCAACACCACAAGCATCTTAGGGAGCATGAATCCTCTGGATTCTTGCTAGATGAAATTCAGAGGGTTGTAAGACGACAGTAAATAAAGGGCAAGGAAGAGAACATGTTACCAGAGCCAAGAATATCTGTTCAGTGCTAATAATTATTTTCTTTGACAAAAGACAAAATAAAACTAGACAAATATGAAGCAAAACCTCCATTTTAGAGTACCCTTTCTTTCCTAAAAGGGAATGAGTAGGGCTTCACTTTAAAAAGTCACCAGTATTTTGCTCAGATCCATCACAAGGGCCCTGGTAGAACATCAGCAAGATGCCACTCCATCAGCAATCAAGCAACAAGCCCTCATGCTTCTTATTTCTCCTGACAGCCTAGAATGCTAAAAGTAGGACTTTTTCCCAACAATGGCGAGACTAGAAATGAGAACAGGTTCAATGACCCTAATGTCAAACCTTACGATGATGGTATGACAGCACTCTCTACCTTTGCAAGCATATAAGCAAAAGTGCTTGTCTGCTTTGGAAGTGGAGTGAGGCTAAGTGTTCCCTCTCAACATGTAGCCTGGAATATTGCTTTGTTTTATTTAACTACCACAGGGTCTAAGGACGGCAATGATTTTTGGCCATTTTTTACTGCCTGTTAAAGTGGCAGAAGTGTTTCAGAGTAGTAGCCAACGTAAAAAAGAATATGAAATAAAATAAATTCTTCAGAGTTCAGAAACGGCCCCCTTTCATTCATTAAGTTTCCATAGCTGAGCACAGGATTGGTGTGTGCTTTGGCAGTGAAAAATAACATAACATTTCAGAAAGAGCAAACTTTACCAGTAGCACATGCTGGAGCAACACTATAGGCTCCAAGTTGTGTTAAGCCAACTGTAAGTTTGACAGCAGAAATATATCAGTCTCTTTGAACAAATAATCTGAGGAATATATGTAGATCCATCTGAGCTGTTCACTTCGTTTCAATCCAGTAATTTTCATGCAAAGTAAAGCTGAGATTTAATAGGCAATAGCATGAACAAATTATTGGGAAAAAGAATACACCATGCCAAGAATTGTTCCGCAAGACAATTGAATCCCAATGAGAACTGATGACCAGCAAGTGTGTGAGGGGAAAAGCTGATCTCCTAATTCTTCATTCCTCTTCCTTTTCCAGTTCAGGAGAGGATGGGTAAGTAAAGGCAAGTTAGTCCTTCTTACTCCTCTGTATCCAAACTTCAGGGGGCAAGGAACTGAATAAATAGGAATATGGAGAAGGGGAGGATTTATCTCTGTGTTTGTATGTGACTAAGAAAAGGCAGATACAGACTCCTATTGAATTCAAGCCACAGTCTGACACTAGATATCTGTATATATATATATTAAACTTCAGGTTTATGCTGCTTAATAAATAAACCTTAGAGTTGAAAATAGATAGAGCTAAATACAGCATACGTTCCCTGTTAGCAAGAGTAAATTTTATGTTCCCTCTTCCTCGCAAAAAGTATCTTTCTTCTTGCAAATAAAGGAAAGTCTTTCTGTTTTCCTAACCTATGAATAGAAAATCTGACTTCAAGGGACAGAGGTCAAGGATCCTGTTAATTGAAATAATGAGATATATCTTGAGGTTGATTTTTAAAACGTCACATAGGCATCTCATTACAGAACTCCATGTAGATTTTGTTTCTCACTTGAAAAAGACATCCTTTTCTTGTTCTCTCAGAAAATATTTACCAACCTCATAAAGGGCTTGATAAACTCATTTCGTGGTGAAATCCACCTCTCTCATGGGTAGGGATCACTAAATATCCATTTTCTTCAGAGCTTCAATTGTGCCACCTGCTGCCATTAATTATACCATTCTGTTCACTCAGTTTTGTGGCTCAAATGATTAGAAGATACTGTGATGAATGGTGCCATGCAGTAAGTAAAATGTACCCATAAATACTAAAGAGAACTTGGAATACTTTTGGTAGATTATACGTGTATATGGTATAGTGCTAAGTATCCAGCAGCTGGATACTCCATTGTGCCTTTGTAAATTATGAGCTCTTGCTAATTCTGTAACCTCTGAGGTTATGTATGGTTCAAGTTCAATTAGTCTGAGCTTAGCCTGACTGAGCATCTCTCTTGAACAGCTAAGGGCAGGCTGACTGCAGGATGAAATACTGAGAGACAGTAGCCAGTAATAGAGAACAAAGTTTTGGTAAAGAATAACCAGTGGATGAATAGGTTACATGGTTTGAGTATAAAACAGGACATTTTTGAGATGGAACAATGTGTATCAGAAAAGGCATATGAAGGCATGACCCTTAAAAGTAGTTAGCATGCATGTAAACTGAGAGTTCTTTGTTAAAGGAAATGAAAAATGCATAGTCCTTTCTATGTGCATCCTTACCTGGCTGTAAAATATAGTGAGACCCGCAGAAGACCTTCCATCTACTTCAGTGGGCTTTGGGACAGACCAGTAATTGCCCCATAGGAATGACGTTACAAGGTACCTTCAGAGAGGCTGATTGTTTCCATTCTGCTGCAGCTAATAGCGTTACAGTCTAATGGTTAAGAAGCTTTTTCTGTGTACGAGTTGAAAAGAAGCAGATCCCGATTACCTCTGCAAAAGAAAGCCGTGAGTGAGACACCATAGGTTTTTAATACTGTTAGCTTCCATGTTAAACAGGACTGATTCTCTTTTTGAAAATCTCTGTAGTGTTGAAATTAGTGCAAACACTATCATGAATTTCCTGGGGGGAAAAAAAATCAATGACATATTTCCCCCTTTATCCATTTAGCTCTGGGGAATGTAATGCTGCTGAGTACACTGGCTTTTGTAAGAGATGTAAAACAGAGTCTGTGATCATTTGTGGTCATTAAGGATCACTTTTTTTTTTCTTTTTTCATGAATAGAGGTGTTAGTGAAGGTGTTCTGGACTAATTCCAGCTCNGCAATATGTGCAAATAAAAGCAATGCAAAGATATTTATATTCTTTTTTTTTTTTTTTTACTCACACACATTCCTTCAGCAGTTTCATTTGGCTATGTGTGTTGGGCTCAATTCAGTGTTGCCCCATTGGCTCCCCTTGTGCCAGCCAGACTGATGCAAACAGACAGTAAGACAACTGTAAGCGCTCCTTTCCCTCCCATACAGCCCTTTGTCCCAGGAATATAATCCTTGACACAGCTTCACCAGATGTGTTTTCAGTGTTATATCTGGTAGGGGGCCATTTCCAGATGGTGGTATTCAGTACGGACCCAAAAAGTGAATGGGTCAGTGGTTAGAGAGAGACTGGACGTTGGACTCTGAGTCATTCTTCTAACACAATGAATTTTAGCCCTGTAGAGGCACACAGGAGCACCGTCAAGTCAGCTTGTGGCAGAAGGTGTAACCTGCTATGTGCTGCACAGCTGGATTTGTAGTGATGGATGGTATCGGCAAGAGATAAAGATAATTCTGTCTCTCTGTGTAACCTGGTAAAATGCTTCCAAAATTTGTCAGAGAGGAAATAAGTATGCTGAAGACAGAAGTGCAGTATTTGATGGGAGAAAGGAAGAAACACGTGAGGCTGGGGAGAGAAGCTGAATCAAAATAAGACATCCTTTGCTCTGACAGGTATGAGGACATAAGGGAAAACAAGGTTGCTGTCTTTCTGCTGCTGTGCTCAACTGAAGTCACAAAGGATGATGAAGGTCAGATACAGTGCAAACCTCTCATTTTTCATCTAGACTTCAAATAGTTTCCGATGTGCTATATGCTACCAATTCTAGCCCTTCTACCCTATGTTCTATAGGGGCTCTTCAGCCAGGCATGAGATACCCTCGGATGCTTAAACAGCCTGGGTGTGGCTGAGGTTTCATGAACTACTAGAAATCTGGAGTTTTTGATCTCTCCACAGAGATCAGCAGAGTTAATATGGGGCCAAGCAACCAAGCTCAGAGATTTCCTCTCAGACGTTCGTTGTCCTCTGTAACTCCATGCATGTCACAGTTTTAAATCCACAGGTAAACCCTTACCTCTACACCAGACAAAGTCCTTTCACTCATGGAAGAGTGATTAGGGATCACCATGTGTTTAACTAGACTGGAAATTCCCCCAGTCCTCCTTAGAGGTTACTTTTAAATAAGGGTGACAGGGGCTTCCAAATCAGAGCATGGCTCAAAACACAGGGTTAAAAGCCTGCAATGAAAACATTATCTCGGGTGACAGACAGTGCCTCTGTCCCCAGGCTGTGACCATCAGCAGAACTGGAGATCACAGATATGCAGTATAGAGGGGACAGGTATCCAGGACAGACAGAAGCACTGTACTCACAAAAACATGCATGTATAGCGCTAAGGCATCTTACTCTTTTCAGGAATATGTGTGTTTGCTCCTAGAAAACTTCACCATAGACTATCAAGGGTTAAAAAAGCATTTCAAAATCAGCTTCTATTGGACTATTTTGTTTGGCCAATATCTGACACGGGTTGTACCGAGCACGTTTTGCCACCTGGCCGATTTTTTTTCCTGCCAAGCTATTCACTCAGGCTTGTGGTGTGAAAAATAGATGTTTAATAGTCAATGAAGTACTATAGTGGGTAATAGTTTATAAATTTCCATGACTTATTATGCTCAGCCTAAGTGACTGTTTATTAAGTGTATTTAAAGCCCCTCATCTCATTAACTTACAGTACTGGTGATTCCCTCCTCCCACCACTGCTATTTTTAATGGAAAATATTCACCCATATCTTTTGCCTGTGAAACATTTTTTTGCATGTGAAACAACTCAGTGGAAAACAGACTGCCTGGATAAGAATAGGACATCATCCTTGGCAAGGTACAATGTGTTTATCATTTTCAGAAGTAAAGTGAATCCAAAATATGAGGTATATATATATTATGGACCAAAAAAACTATAAATGTCCTTTGTATAAAATACAGCGGTCAATATCATACCCTTTTCTGCTTTGGGTTTACAGTGAATGACACGGACAGTTTTATCAGTAAAGCAAGTTTCATGTAAAAAAATATTAAACCAGCAACTTAATTATGAAAAACTGCCTTTATTTTCTTAATGAAATTCCACAGTACTTCAGGGAAATATTACATACGAAGGTTAAATAAATTCTCTTTTAACAAAAAACAGGCCCAGTCTTAGCTTTAGGGATCTACTGTTGGCTGTGCAATGGAAAGGTGAGTTTCTATAGCTGGGAAAGGCTGCTAATTATAAAAGAACATATTTTGTTCCCCTACATTAACCTCCAGAATGAAAAAGGTCATTGGATGCTCTTGATAAATTCTGTGAAATCTATCAAAAGAATCCCACTGACAGTGGGATATCAGTGAGATATTATCAGAGATATTATCAGTGAGATATTATCAGTGAGATAAGTGTCCTTTTGTCGTATATAATATTTTAGTAATGCTATATAAGTAAAACTCCAGATTAATCCCTGAGGTAATTCCATTGAAGCTACTAGGAACATAATACAGTTAAGTTTAGTTCTCTAACACTTGACTAACTGCTTTGCGCTCTTTACATCCATTTCCTGAAGTTCTCTTGGAAGCTGAAGATAAAAATAAGACAATGACAATATGAAAATAGAAAAATTGGTATTACGATAACGTGAAGAGATGGCTCTCATAAAGGTAAAGGAAGTCGTGCATACCCCTCTGGTAAAGAGCCTCTGAGAATACAGTTTTTCCAAACTGGGACGTTAAGCTGACACAGATGTTACAGAGCAGCCCCTTCCGTATAATCTCAGATGCCACGTACGGAAACAACCACAAACATCACCTCGACCTGCAACGGCGACGAGCAGAGCAAGAGCAGGGCCACCTGTGCTGCAAAGAGCGAAAGGCTCTCTTTTGGCCTGCTCCCAGGTACTCCTACACAGCAGATACAAAAATACGTACCCGCAGTGTTGAAGGAGTTAATGTGACATTGCAAAATGAGCTTTGCTATTTGCTGTTTTGTTTGGCCAATAGCTGACACAAGCACATTTTGCCACCTGGCTAATTTTGTGCTGCCAAGTTATTCATTCAGGCCAGTGGTGTGAAAAAGGAGACATTTAATAGTCAACAGAGCACTATATAGGGTAATAGTTTATGATTTTCCATGACTACTTAGATGCTGTTCAAATTATTCTTGATTGAGCAAATTATTCTTTTTTAAAATCATCCCATTCATTTATTTACTAATGATTCTATCCCTTCCCTCCCGTACACCATTTTTTTAAATGGGAATGATCAGCCATTTCCATGTTTGAGGGGATTTAACCAAATGAAAACTAAGAGCATATTATAGCTTAGATTACAACTGTGAAAGACCTTTCGTCAGGGCATTAGAGGCAGAGCAAAATCCCTTTCTGAGCTTTCCAGGGAGCCCTGCGCAGAGGTGAGGCGGGCTCTATAAAAACACTGACATGAGGAAAGGCTGAGACCTGGGTCTGTTTAGCGTAGAGAAGCATGAGAGGGGATCTTATCAATGCTTATAAATATCTAAAGGGTGGGTGTCAAGAGGATGGAACACAGGAAATTCCATCTCAACATGAGGAAAAACTTCTTTACTTTGGGGGTGACCAAGCCCTGGAACAGGCTGCCCGGAGAGGCTGTGGAGTCTCCTTCTCTGGAGATACCCAAAACCCACCTGGATGGGTTCCTGCCCAGCCCGCTCTAGGTGACCCAGCTTTGGCCAGGGACTTGGACTAGATGATCTCCGAAGGTCCCTTCCAACCCCTACCATGCTGTGATTCTGTGATCTTGTTTTCGCAGATGAAAGTTTTAACCCTCCCTCCCCCCAGAAATTTCCTTTATTTCACCAGAAATAAGTTGGTTGGTTGGTTTTTTAGCTGAACCACCTCCTGACGGGAGGTGGCTGGTTAGGTGCCAGAGACCTCCCATGCCAGGGCCGAAGGGGAGGTGACGCTTCCCCTCAGCTGCCCCCGAGCCCGGGGGTGACCTGGGCGCCCGGGGGCTGCCCCGCTGATGGGGGCGGCCTCACAGCCCCTGGGCAGGGCGGGCAGGCCAAGGCCCAGGGCGCTGATCAGGACCAGGCGGGTCTGCGGGGATGAGGAAGGTGGGAGGCGGGCCCGGAAAGGCGCCTCAGCCACGGCGGGCCTGGGCCCAAGGGCTGCTCCCCCGCCGGGGGAGGCCTCCAGCGGCCTCCCGGTCGCTCCCTCCCCAGCGGGGGTACGGGCTGCGCGGCGGAGCAGCGGGAGGCCTGGGGCCGGGCAGGGAGGGGAGCGGGGCCGCAGGGCCCTCCGCCCCGGCCCGGGCCCGCTCCTGCCGGCCAGGGAAAGCCCAACGTCCCGGGGCGCCACAGTCCTGTGCTGTAACGGTGTTGCTCCCTCTCCCTGCACTCCCTCTCCCTGTCTGTGTTTTTATTTTTGTTTCAGTTACCTCGTTGAAAACCCTCAAACCCTTTGCTAACAGGGAGTTCTTGGCAAGGCCACCCAAGATTAATATTGAAAGAGCAAACTCTTCCTCAGGATAGCCTACCTGTTAATAGATGATTTAGCCATCCTGCAGGGTACTGGTACAGGTGCTTACATGCATGCCAGAGGCAGCATTCTTTGGCAGATATCTTTCATACTTGTATGTTTTTATAGGTACTTCCTGAGGTGGTGGAAGCATACAGGAAAGGCAATCCATTGCCTTTCACGGCAAACACACTTAACACTGTATGTAAATTGGATTTCCAGGCTTTTGCTTACCTGTCTTAAACCAAAGGGAGGAGGGCAGATCAAGCCATCTTGCTTTACAGATGCTAGTTTATTGAACTGTGGTGCCAGAAGTTGTCGAAGCAAAATTATGCTCGCTTTTGTGAGTTTATCTTATGTCATATAGTTTAGAAAAACACTGGTGTTAATATTCATTGTATGGCTTAATTGGTTTGATACAGCGTAGCAACACGAGTATGGCGAGATGCTTGTTATGTAGGTCTTTGTGTTGTTTCAAAGTCTTTATTATTATGACAGCAAAGTCTTGTTCATTAAAGTTTCACAATCCATTTTCATTAGGATGAAACTGATTCTGTAAATGAACAGTTGCTCTGAAAAATCAAACCCTTGCAGCTATCACAGGGGAGGTACAAAGTCTGTATTAATTATCAGGAATATGGTGTCGATCGAAGATGTTAATTGCCCTGATGGTTAGTTATTTGGGGAATTGCCATGCATTTCATGCAGGGATAATAAAAATGAATTTTTAAACAAAGAGATCTTAAAATAATATATAATCTGTAGAGAATACCAACATCAAAGGCTTATCTCAAAGCTTTGAATTTTATCTTTGTGGTCCAAAATGTTAAAGATGAACTGAGCAATATTTCAGCTGGTTCAAGTTTGTGAGAGGAAAACAAAACAAGAGTTAATTAACTGTTATTACAAACCTTTTCAACTTTAATTTGACTTTCAAATATTAGCATTTATCTATGAACTATGCTTCTGGGTTTGACAAATTAGCTTTCACGGAACAAGTTTAATTAGGCTTCATTGTGCTTTTATGTCACTTTGCACAGTTCCAGACAATGAATGGATTGACTTACTAAAAGTCATATGTTTAAAAGAATTTGTTGAATGCTAAAAAGGTTGACAAAGTTGCAAAGCTTTACCCGCCTAATGCAGAAAAGATGCATCCTGTTTAGCATGATGACACGCATTCTTTGCAGAGAACAGCTGGTGCTGACGTACACAACCCTGCCTGGCTGCTGTCAGTACCCACAGGCTGTGTCACCCCCGTACCACTCTGAGAAAGTGTGGGGGGTGTGTTTACTACCAAAGCCTAATACCTGTGAAAGACAGGAAGGAGGGAGAGCTACAGGTGCACACCACGTGACTAGGCATGCTGGTTCTCTAGCTGGAATAAAATCATCTCAGTGTGAACTTGTGTTTCTGTTTTATTTTTAGATACTTTTTTTACCAGTGGCATTAGGGATGCTCCATATTTATGCCTGAGAGATCAAAAAAAAGGAAGAAGAGTAACTATGAGACTGAAGCAATATAGCAAGCTGATTTAACTCAATATAGTCCCAAGTGAGAGCGGTGAGTGTTGTAGAAAAGTATAAATAGATCCTGAAGTTTGAGAAACATGTTTTTGTTCTCACTCACAAAGGGATATGCCACTTTAGGAGTCACTAAATACAGATTTGGCAATACAGTAGGTCCTCTCTGTGTATAGGAGAGCTTGTTTTGTGGCTGGGTGTTAGACCTTTTCTGGTTCTTTCTGACTTCTGTTCCTTCTCTCTAGCCACACATGTGCTTCTCTGCCCTGCCAGGGACATTGTAGTGTTAAACCTCTTTTGTCTAGACAAGCTAGCTGGTGCTCAGCTGAGTCAGGAGACCTTGAAGAGGCCTAAGAGGTGCTTTAATGGAAATTGTGCTTGATAACAGAATGCCATGGCACCTTATGCCGTGGAGAGGAGGAACAGAATTTTTCTAGGGAGCAAAGCAATGAATGTGACCAAAGAACACATTGGTGATGGCTACATGTAGGGAGGCAGAAGGAAATGCTTTTAGAAACTGAAAATGCTGAAGCAGCAGGTTTGGGCATGCTTACTCATTCCAAATCCCATAGCCATTTCTTGGTGGCTGTAATTTAGGTTAACATCGGGACTATGCTAGCTCATGGTTGGTTGACTGCCTGCGGAGTTGTTCCAGGAGCTGATACTGTGCCAGAATTGCCCAGTCAGGCCATTTATACTCCAAACATATCCTGTATTCCTTGGGCAAGAAAAGCCCATGCCATATATGTTGATTTAGTAGCTCAATGCTAGTTAAGGATTTTCTTCATGCAGGAGCATTGCCTGGGGGCCTCTTGATTTCCTGGCTAAATGCTGAGGATGTGTCCTGTTATCTTTTGGATAAGAGTGCTGTTAAACACTGTGGGCTAGCTGAGGAAGCACACTGTTTTTGATAGACAAGAAGAAACGTCAGGTGTGAGAAAGCAACAAAAAAGGTTAGGAGGATGAGGAAGACAAAGTAGGGAAGGAGTGTGATGGACAGAGCCAAAGGCAACAAGCCATTATTAAGCCCCACTGAGAAATAAACAAAACTAGAGATGTTACAGAGGGGAGAAAAAGAAGTGATCTGAAAAATACATTGCAGTGCAGTGATAGCAAGCTCAAACGAAACCAAAGAAACAAGCAACAAGCATCGGGCTGCCACTTAAACTAGGCAGCCACGATCAAATATCTCTTAAAGATACCTTTGCTGTAGTGACCATTTTGTAAAGGGTCCTTTAAAACTAGGAGAGAGGCAGCAACAGAAAAGTTGCACCTTTTCCTCCCTTCTAGCTGGCAAGTGCCAGTTACTCTGTTTTTCTGTGTGCTCATTATTGGAATTTTCCAGTAAGTTTGCAAACTTTATACAAATGGATACAACAGAAATCTAGATGAAACCAAGTGAGGAAGAAATTGGAGGTAATATACAATATGCTTTTATACTTTAAACTCCCATTCCGCTTATCAGGATTAATGAGGGCTGAAGAAGGATGGGCCCACATTAAATGCCTTTAACATTATCTTATATTTTCCTAAAATTCTACTCAAAAAATACATAAAATCTAACAGGTTCTGCGTATAAGAACTGGCCGGAAAATGGAAAAACAGTTTATGGAATACTTAAAAATATTTGACATAATTTCTGTTTTATAAAGTTGAAAAATCCGTAGTGTTTCAAAACACATTCACTATTTTAAAAATAAAGGCTTTTTCTTGCCTGTCTTATTTTTCCCTTTTTGTACTGAATCAGTTAAAATCCATAATGTCTACACATGCTTACTTCCAACTCTCCTCTTGTTGTCACTCTCACTTCTCTGCTTTATTTACACTGGGAAAGTTATAATAAAAAAAAATTGAAAAAAAAGAGCCCCTTCTTTCCTAAGCCCAAGAAATAAAAAAGATTTCTGTTCCAGAATACAAATTTACATGAAACTAAACACCTTATTTTGCTAAAGAGCATTTCTCAACAGCTTTGACATGTAAGACTCTCATATGTAGTACATTGAGCTGAAAACACCTTTCAGTACTCTGTTCATTACTTATCCTGATTGATTCCAATGAGAGATTTCTGAATAAGGGTAGTGCAAAATACTAAGTAAGGACTTCAGGATTTCGTGTGCTTACACTGAAGTCCCCAGTGGTGGAAAGGTGTATACGTTTGCTTTAAATGTGTGCACTGTAAGTAGGTCCTTTGAAGTCAGTGGGACAAATCCTCAGTTGATATCGATTGCTATTCCTCACTGATTTCAGTGAAGTGATAACATTTATGGTACTTGAAGACCTACCCCACAGGGACTAAATGCTATTGTAAAGTTGGATGCTTAGAAGCTTTTTCTGCACTTACACCAAATCTATTTCTTCTCTGTTCCTAGAACTTTCAAGCAGCCTTTTATAGTATTTCATTTCACTGCAGTGATGACAGGAGTTTCATTTCAATGATGGAAGAGAATCCTATACATCTGTGGAGCATAAAATGTTATAAACAAAAGGCAAGTGATAAATCAGACCCACATACTATGCTTTACTTATATACTTCCAATGTATATAGTTTGCTGCTTGTACTGGTATAGAATTCTTTCAGGTATGGTTTTGATCTGTGAAAAGATTGTACTCCCTTGTGCCACTTTTCACTCCCCTGCATTGTACATGGATTCTGTTAAAATGTAGTCATTGAGTTTTGGGTTTTTTTCCTGTTGAAAGATGGAATCAAGCAGGATTTTTTATCCATGTTGTCACATCTGACAAAGGCCTTGCAGGACAATTTATACTCTCAATTTTTGCATGTGCAACCCCTTTTTTTCCTTCAAGCGTTAGGCTGATTTTAGAGTATGCTGATCAGAAACCACTCTCTGAGACTTCCCTGTGTTTTCTCTTGTAACTTCTTGTATGCTCATGCAATGCCAAGTGGAGCATGGCTATGTGTTAGGCCACAATGTACAATAGTCAATGTTTTTCATGGCTTATCCTCTAACTTTCCTATTTGTCCTCCGGTTTCAGTGCCTATGGTAGCATCAAAATGAATGTTTAGGTTGATTTTCATAGACTTGTAATTAGACCCAGAAATACTTTGGGAGGGAAATTAAAAAAGGACAAAATTGAAGCTATTTTTCCAAATGAGCTCTTTCAGAAGATAAGATGAAGCATAAAGGTTGGTACTAGGGAGAGTTGTTGAGTTTTTTTTTTAAAAAAGGCATCTGCATTCATAAAGATACAAAAATCTGAACTTAGGTTGTTCCGCACTGGAAATCCTGACAGATGAACTTTGGGGCAACAAACTTCAGCTGTGTGTGAGACAACTGGGAAAAGATACGATCATCAGACTTAGCCAAATCATTTTGACATGGCAGTCCTTCCGTAAGCAGAACACAAATGTAAGGCTCAGGCTAAGTCTTTTACTGCTGAATCAGGGAATATAAGTATTTTCACACTTTTCTGGAAAACAGCAAAACGATCTTGGGTAATTAGAAACAGTAGCCTTACTTGTAGACTCAGCAATATATAAACTCTATAGCTACCTTTTTATACAAAGTATGGTTCCCAGACCCCAGAAGACATGGCCCAAGGCCAAAATCCCTAACCCACCCTTACTCGGGGGAGGAATTATGGTCTCTTGCTGAGGGAAGAATGTATACCTCTTGCTTCTGAGGTAGCAGGAACTGTGAATGTACTTAATCCTCGGGGAGGGACATTCTCTTGTGTTCTTTTTCTGGTGACTTCTCCTGTCAGCTTCAAATGCCAAGTCAAGTTGTGTCCAGCTATCTTCAGTCAGAAACTGATCTGTTGGATGAAAATGAGGGTGATAAAAGGAGGTAAAACACAGATCCTTACATTTTAGGGGGAGGAGGGTGAATTATTCCCCCATCTTGTATGAAAATGTAAAGAATGAAAATATGTCTTCTTTGGAGGTATTAATCCTTAACAAATGCATCACTGCAAGAACTTTGGGATGTATTTGCTTTATGGAGGCAATCTGTCACTAGCAAACTATGCACTTTGCTCACCAGTAACCTATTGTTACTGCAGATTTTGCAGGTAGATTGTCACCCATTTGCTGAGTCGTTTTGTGCAATCTCTAAATCATTGCAGGCCATCTATTTGAAAAGCGTTAGTGGAGGAAGCATAATGTGCTTTCATGGTAATGTAAAATGCATTAGAAATGAATTGCATGATGCTTACCTCTCAAATTACAGAAAAGACAATGACAACCATATGTGCAAATGCAAATTACATATAAAAATATCACAGATGAATCCCTGAGCTGTAACACTTGTTGTTCATTTCTATAAATATTAACATATCAGGATTTATTTTGACATACCACTAAGATAAGTGCTAGAACTGACAATAATAATGTATAATTTATGTCCTTCATATTACCTTAACATCACTGTGCTTACATTATTGCATAAATTAATTTAATGTTTCTGACATGCAGCAGATTATTCAAGCATTTGTTCTTTTGTCTTCTGCTGGTTTCTGTTGCTGTTTTCCAAATTACAGAATATTATTATACTCTAATGTTTATTTTATGGTACATACAATTCATAAAGTCACTTAAAAGTTCTGAAAGCTTTTATTTAGCACTCAGATGAACATGTGTTGTTATATGATGTGGAAGGAGCATTAAAGCTTTTGTATATTAAATAACTTTATGCTTGTGATGCAAATTGACAATAGCTGAGAAATGCAAAGCTCAGGATAAGTTGACTCTGCAGCCTGTACTGTTAGGGTACTTAGGAGTGCGCGTGTGTGAATCTCTCCCAAATGCATGTAAAAAGTCCTAGCTTTAGCAAAATATCTGTCGGAATTTTTCAGTTTGAACCACAGTCCTGTCATTACCTGGCCCATACCATAAGTTGTATGTAAACAAGTGTACATTTTCATGTGGCCACCAAATGCAAATTTATATGCTTATTGCATCCCACTGATTACACTAGAGTTTTGTTTTGCACTTGAGGCAAGAATTCAACTTTTTATTTCATACAAAAAATCCCCCCACTCTCTGGACATACAGTATCTTTTCTTTAAGTTAGGAATAAATGTCTAAGAATTGACAATTAAACCCCTTCATTTCTTTGCATTTAATAGAAATGGAAAACTAGTTCCCTTTGAAAAAAAAAGCACAAACCAGCAGCATCTCTGTCATTTCCTCTGTCTCAAATTGTTACAACAATGCATGATTGGAGACATTTAAACAGTCTGTAACTGTTAGTTAATAGCAGTTGTGCCTCTTCGCTGAATGTGGAGAAAAGAGAGTGTAATAAAGCCAAGCTGTTCGCAGCTTAGCCCAGGCCAGTAGCCTGGAGAACTCCAGGTGGAGTATTCCCAAATTGAACCTTTGACTCTTGCAGTGTCCCAGGCAAGTACCACCCTTTTCCTGGGGCTTAAGGGAACACAGCTCCACCTTTGACTGTAACAGCTCCAGGGTATGAAGGACAGAACACGCATAGCAAGAGTTTTCACTGGTAGATTATTTAGACTGCTTCCCTTGGTCTTCAAAGTCTTCATGGCTACATATTTGCTACCTGTTAGTATTTTTAAAAGTTTTTAAAAAATAATTAAAGAAATTCAAATATGGGTACTGGCCTTGTCCTGACTCCATTTTCCATATTCTCAGAAAAAAATCAACACTAGATCAAAACATTTTTAGGCCAGATTCACCTGTACAGTGTGGTAGTCTTATGTGCTTGCTCCAAAATCCAAAACTGCTGTAAGACTCATTTACACAATCTATTGGTGTGTTTAGTAAATTTGTGAATGTCCTCTAAAATGAACAAAAATTATTCAGTACCAATACTAAGTAGCAAATCATTAGAAGTATCACAGGCTTGCTTCTTGTGCGTGTTTACTGCTTTTGTTTGGATATTAAATAACTGTGGATCTTCTCTGACAACATGATACAGGAAGGCAGAACTAAGGTCAAGCTTATGTGTCGGTAACTTGGAAGAGGCAGATATAAATATACAAATACTGTAATAAACCCAAATCAAACAATACAAACATTGGAAAGTTCCACTAAAGATTTGGATACTTGAAATTTCATTTCAGCAACCAGTTTGTAGACACCTGATCTTCAAGGTAGAATCTATAACCCTACATTACATCTCTGTCTTTTCTGGAGAGCGACTGAGGAAAGGTAGTCCCCTCAAAAAGACAATCTTCAAAGTAATTGTCATCTGTGCAGGGAGCTACTAGACCCTGGACAGCAAGGAAATACCAAGCAAGGGTGTTTTCTAACATCCTGCAGCTCTCCCAGTATAAGGTCCCCAGGGATGGGTAGAGGCTTCCATCCATCAGGGACCCCCATTACAGGGTGGTACATCCAGCTGCCTTTCTAAGTATAGCTTTATTTGAAGGGCTTGCACTCCCACCAGTTCGCTACCAGTTGATGTGTCCACACATTGCTCCTCTCCTGGGACATTATCCTAGTCATGACGATAAAAATTGCATGGTCAGGGTAGCACTATCCCTTTATCTGTATGTCCCTCTGCCAAAAAGGAAGCAAGATGCCTTGTGTCAGAGCTGAATTCTGTGTCTTGTGATGGGAGATTTCTGGGGCTTAATTTTATCTCTTAAGGAATGCTTTTGTAATTTACCTGCAATGATGTATCTGGGAAAGGAGGAAATATTCTTTTTCTGAATTGCCTTTTATTAATTAGTTGATACACATAATCTGTTTCTCAAAGAAGTCTCACTTAAGCCTTTTATTCTTTCTCAAGAAATGTGGTAGCAACTTGTTGCATTTGCTTGGTTGAAGGCATTAGTAATCAAGGCACTAGTTTTCTGTGCTGAAAGATTATTAGCAAAGCAACCCCTTGTGCATATTTGCGGACTACCTCTGATGCTGCTGAGTACGGAGCCTCTTTGGAGGTGCTGGCTATCCCACACTTGATGGTGGCTGACACAGAACAAAGCAGCCTGTTGGAATTTAATTGCTACCCGTGAATTTGTATATGAAACCAAACTCAAAAGCAGACATCCTCACAGGATGCTGGGAATTATAATTTTGCAGTACGCTGATCATTAAAAATTCAACTTAAATGAAGATTTAGACGTTTCAGTTTAAATCCCAAGAAAGAGCACAACACTCTTTTAAAAGGTAGTGTATTTTGTGGTTGTTTAAATCAGCTATTAAAGGAGCATTAAAAACAATCTTTCAAGGAAAAACATTCAATATTTTAACAGAGTTGTTGTTTTCCCCCGCCAAATGGTTGAAATGCTGAAATTTTATCTGTTTAAGACAGTTTCCCGTTTTCACGGGAGTCTGCTCTCAGCAGTGGTAGAAAATAGCATGTGCCTACTCTTGTGACTTATTTTGATGTAAATTAATCCCTTAATTTATGATTGGACTTTCTCCCTTACTAGCAGGAATAGTAGCATATTTGGGTTTTTTTTACTGTAGGTTAAGGGCAGAAGAGTTATTAAAAAATCAAAACACTACTCTGCAGACCGTGCCACGGAGCAACATCTGCAGAATTTTACTGATGAAGAGGCATGGGGGAGGCAATTGTATTCTGTAGTGTCTAACTGCAAAAGTTGCACGCTGACCAGAGCAGAATGGCTTCTTAAATGCACAAGGGGAGCAGTCCTGTCTGACAATCTGGTGCAGCAGCAGAAATTGCTTCCCACATGAAAAGTAGAGATCCCAGTTTGAAAGAGAACTACAGGCAGAAGGCAATAATGCTCGAGAAAGAAAAAAAAAAAAAACCTGATAAGGGGGGGTAGGTGGTAGTAGATCAACATTTTAAAGCACAACTGCAGCAGCATATCAGAAATGGCATGCTCCAGAAGTCATTTAGGATGAGAAATGAGCAGCTGGGCAAAGACCAGAACCAGGTGATGGAACAGCAGCTGATAGCAATTATTAGCATAGGTATCAGCTGCAAACCAGAGCTGAGCCCAGAAGCATAAAGGTTTTGTGGAGAGTGGAGAGAAGGGTGCATACCTGAATTCACTAGAGAGGCAGTGGGATAATTTAACTTTCCTCTTAAATTTAGCTTAGCATCATGTGATGCCCCTCTACAGCAAGCAGTCAGGACAAGAAAGAAAGGCAAGAAAAGGAGTAAACATGTTGAATGTAGCCTTCTGGAAAAAGGATAGAAGAGTGAGATGTCTGGAAGCAATCAAGAAGAGAATACAGCAGGAAGAAAGGAAGCTTCTGTACTATCTTCAATCTTTTAGGGAGAAGCTTTGCTATGATGCATTGATATATATGCCTCTGCTTCAATAAACAATTACCAGCAATGGCAGTAAAAAATGCATGAGGTATGCAAGGGAATGTATTGAGAAGAGCCTTACTATGAACTTCAGGACACTGGAAACAGTACTGCAGGTGCCAGGTAACATTTTTGTCATGATTGCAGTCTCAGAGAGACCCACAGACACGCACAATGGGGAACTACAGGCTGGTCAGAGTGGGTCCAGAAGAGGGCTGTGAGGATGATCGTAGGGCTCGAGCACCTCTCCTGTGAAGACAGACTGAGAGTTGGGGTTTAGCCTGGAGAAGAGAAGGCTCCAGTGAGGCCTTACAGTGACCTTCCAGTACTTAAGGGGGGCCTACAGGAAAGATGGGGAGGGACTCTTTATCAGGGAGGGTAGTGATAGGATGAGGGGTAATGGTTTTAAACTGAAAGAGAGGAGATTAGGAATATAGATAGATATTAGGAAGAAATTCTTTACTGAGAGTGGTGAGACATTGGAACAGCTTACCCAGAGAAGTTGTGGATGCCCCATCCCTGGAAGTGTTCAAGGCCAGGCTGGATGGGGCTTTGAGCAACCTGGTCTAGTTGGAGGTGTCCCTGCCTATGGCAGGGGGTTGGAACTAGAGGATCTTTAAGGTCTCTTCGAACTCTAATCCTTCTGTGATTCTATGAAACTGCTGTTAGGTTGAGACCAAGAGCGTGCCTACACTTGAAAGTCAGTGACGGTAGAGCTGTAAAAGTCTATAACACCAGCGATCCCTAGTCTGGACGCAGCTGTACTGGCAAAACGAACTCCCAAGAGAGAAATTAGCTATGCTGGCAAAAACTCAATTTTGCCGGTAAACCCACATCTACATTAGGGCCTTTTGCCAGCACAGCTGTGTTGGTTGCAAATCCCATGTCCTCGCACCCCTGACTTTCTGCTAGCAAAAGTTTAGTGTAAGATTTGCTTCAGAAAGAAAATAATAGGGAGATTCACTTGTATTTATTCAAAGCCACTTGTTTTAATACAGAAAGTAAGGCAAAATCTCCATAACGTTATAGTTTATTCAGTGTCTATTTAGAGCATTTCTCACTTGCATTTCTTAAATTATGATTTTTATTTTGTGTTGAGCACTTTAATACCAAATCATCAAAAACGCAATCTGGTAACCTGAGCCACATTACAACTTCAATACAGCACTNAAAAACATTCAATATTTTAACAGAGTTGTTGTTTTCCCCCGCCAAATGGTTGAAATGCTGAAATTTTATCTGTTTAAGACAGTTTCCCGTTTTCACGGGAGTCTGCTCTCAGCAGTGGTAGAAAATAGCATGTGCCTACTCTTGTGACTTATTTTGATGTAAATTAATCCCTTAATTTATGATTGGACTTTCTCCCTTACTAGCAGGAATAGTAGCATATTTGGGTTTTTTTTACTGTAGGTTAAGGGCAGAAGAGTTATTAAAAAATCAAAACACTACTCTGCAGACCGTGCCACGGAGCAACATCTGCAGAATTTTACTGATGAAGAGGCATGGGGGAGGCAATTGTATTCTGTAGTGTCTAACTGCAAAAGTTGCACGCTGACCAGAGCAGAATGGCTTCTTAAATGCACAAGGGGAGCAGTCCTGTCTGACAATCTGGTGCAGCAGCAGAAATTGCTTCCCACATGAAAAGTAGAGATCCCAGTTTGAAAGAGAACTACAGGCAGAAGGCAATAATGCTCGAGAAAGAAAAAAAAAAAAAACCTGATAAGGGGGTGTAGGTGGTAGTAGATCAACATTTTAAAGCACAACTGCAGCAGCATATCAGAAATGGCATGCTCCAGAAGTCATTTAGGATGAGAAATGAGCAGCTGGGCAAAGACCAGAACCAGGTGATGGAACAGCAGCTGATAGCAATTATTAGCATAGGTATCAGCTGCAAACCAGAGCTGAGCCCAGAAGCATAAAGGTTTTGTGGAGAGTGGAGAGAAGGGTGCATACCTGAATTCACTAGAGAGGCAGTGGGATAATTTAACTTTCCTCTTAAATTTAGCTTAGCATCATGTGATGCCCCTCTACAGCAAGCAGTCAGGACAAGAAAGAAAGGCAAGAAAAGGAGTAAACATGTTGAATGTAGCCTTCTGGAAAAAGGATAGAAGAGTGAGATGTCTGGAAGCAATCAAGAAGAGAATACAGCAGGAAGAAAGGAAGCTTCTGTACTATCTTCAATCTTTTAGGGAGAAGCTTTGCTATGATGCATTGATATATATGCCTCTGCTTCAATAAACAATTACCAGCAATGGCAGTAAAAAATGCATGAGGTATGCAAGGGAATGTATTGAGAAGAGCCTTACTATGAACTTCAGGACACTGGAAACAGTACTGCAGGTGCCAGGTAACATTTTTGTCATGATTGCAGTCTCAGAGAGACCCACAGACACGCACAATGGGGAACTACAGGCTGGTCAGAGTGGGTCCAGAAGAGGGCTGTGAGGATGATCGTAGGGCTCGAGCACCTCTCCTGTGAAGACAGACTGAGAGTTGGGGTTTAGCCTGGAGAAGAGAAGGCTCCAGTGAGGCCTTACAGTGACCTTCCAGTACTTAAGGGGGGCCTACAGGAAAGATGGGGAGGGACTCTTTATCAGGGAGGGTAGTGATAGGATGAGGGGTAATGGTTTTAAACTGAAAGAGAGGAGATTAGGAATATAGATAGATATTAGGAAGAAATTCTTTACTGAGAGTGGTGAGACATTGGAACAGCTTACCCAGAGAAGTTGTGGATGCCCCATCCCTGGAAGTGTTCAAGGCCAGGCTGGATGGGGCTTTGAGCAACCTGGTCTAGTTGGAGGTGTCCCTGCCTATGGCAGGGGGTTGGAACTAGAGGATCTTTAAGGTCTCTTCGAACTCTAATCCTTCTGTGATTCTATGAAACTGCTGTTAGGTTGAGACCAAGAGCGTGCCTACACTTGAAAGTCAGTGACGGTAGAGCTGTAAAAGTCTATAACACCAGCGATCCCTAGTCTGGACGCAGCTGTACTGGCAAAACGAACTCCCAAGAGAGAAATTAGCTATGCTGGCAAAAACTCAATTTTGCCGGTAAACCCACATCTACATTAGGGCCTTTTGCCAGCACAGCTGTGTTGGTTGCAAATCCCATGTCCTCGCACCCCTGACTTTCTGCTAGCAAAAGTTTAGTGTAAGATTTGCTTCAGAAAGAAAATAATAGGGAGATTCACTTGTATTTATTCAAAGCCACTTGTTTTAATACAGAAAGTAAGGCAAAATCTCCATAACGTTATAGTTTATTCAGTGTCTATTTAGAGCATTTCTCACTTGCATTTCTTAAATTATGATTTTTATTTTGTGTTGAGCACTTTAATACCAAATCATCAAAAACGCAATCTGGTAACCTGAGCCACATTACAACTTCAATACAGCACTGCCTCATTCTGTGCTAAACCACAGTTCTTTGATAAAAAACATGATAAAGAGCTACATTGTACCAAACACAGTAGAGCCAGCTGCAAATATTCCAGGGCTATCCAGTAGTAAATAGCATAAAGTACAGAATGTGTGGAGGCTAATGCTCTCATTCATTCCTGGATATATATATTTTTTTTTTTAAGTAAAAATCAGATAAAGAACGCCATGTGAAATCTGCCTACCGTCAGCTGAAACCATCAAGAAAACTGAGCGATTTTATCGCTTATCTACCAAATGAGAACACAGTGCAAATATAGATGTACTTTCAGAGCTCTAAACTAGATAGAAGAGTGAACTAAAGCTTTAGATTTTTTTTTTCTCCTCTGTGCTCCAAAAAATTGGGGTTGGACTTTGCTTTTGTGGGTCAAATCATACTGACTTTACCACCTTGATTGAGAAGGAAAATTTAGAAGGGTTCGTACTCTTAGTGTCAATGGAATATGTTATATACAAATACATCTTCACAAAATGTGTATGCAGAAATGAACTGAAGATGTAGGCTCTTTCCAAGAGGCCTGTGTAAGGAATGAGGTCGATGTATGAAACCTGTCTGCCCAGCCTGTTTGTTGGTGAATCTGGTGCAGATTCTCTTTCCAAATGGGAATAAAAAAAGCAATGAAGTAGCTTTGAAAGTGTACAGACATGCACAAGTGTCAGCAGAACAGAATATTTCTGAGCTCTAATGTTGCTGAGCTACATGAATGTTAGCAGCAAAATGAAAGGTAAAAGCAAGTAATTCCAGGAGCACAAGAACTGTTGCAGACAGGTTTTCTATGGAACTGCATATAATGCTTAATAGTGAAATTTTCCCATGGCTTGGAAGGGTCTCCTGTCTTTACTGTAGGGTTATCGTTCTGTTTTTTAAAAAGCAGAAAATTATTTTGGTCTCCCCAGTGTAAACTTTTCTGAGGACCGGTAAGCGCACAAGCCCAGCTTGCAGCTTTTCCTTCTATTGATGGCCTGTTTTTACTCAACATAATATCTTTGATACTAGTTCTGCTTGCAAATGTAGCTGATGTGGGAAGCTTTGGGGGAAAACAGATAAACAAATGCAATTGCATCAGCCTTGTTTTCTGAGAAACTTAAAAACCTATTTCCACAGCTATAGATAAAGAGGAGAGCTTTGGGTGATGCCTTCTTGAAAAAGATTGCTCAGTAGGTAGAATATCCTTTTCCAAAATGCCACCTGAGTCTAATATGGCAGTTGTAGGAAAACTCTCTCTTGCCAGGAATATCCTGAAGCGGTGCCAGAGGCTTGCTGGCTTTGAGACATGTTAGGAGTTATTCATAACTCAGTGTGGGTACCTACTAGCACTGGAATGTGCAAAGTGATTTTTCAAAACCCACACAGAATCTTCAGAAGATGGTCATATTTGATGTAGGCTTTTTCATGCTATAGAGGCTGTGCATAAGAAATCATAGCATGCATAAATAGTGCCAAGACTTGAAATTCCAGCCTTTTCCCAAGGAGACAGTTCCCACATCTTTTTTTCTTTTTCCTCCTCCTTTTTCTTTTTTCGCCACACCAGGAAAAAGAAAGGAGAGCCAGGAGAGGACATACGATATTAATTGTATTTTTGACATGGTGAAAATTACACTTGTGTTGCTGTAGTTCTGAGCAAATATCTGTGATATTTAGTCATGGCAGTAGCACCAGAGCATTAAAAAGAATTTCTGCACAGTCACAACTTGTCAGGAAGAAAGCTTAAACTCAGATAGATTTGTTTAAGTGGTTTCTGTTTTGTTTTCCTAGAGCTGTTAACACAGGCTAGGCCTAAGTCTGGCTCTGCTGAAAAACAGCACTTCTCCTGAAGCTCCGTGAAAGATAGGGTACTGTGGTTGTTGCAAGGAATTTTAACGATGACTTGTTTTTCATTTAAAATGAGCAGCATTGTGTATGTGAGTAGGTGCAAAACTAGAATTTGATCTCTTTAATTTTTTTTTAATTCTTTGTTGTTACATATTAAAGTTTCTTAGGCTAACAAAGGGAACAGCCTTAAAAACAAATACCAAGTAATAGGGTGAATGGGATGACTAAAATCTATGCAGCGTATTCAGAAACACTCCAAGAGACTGGAAGTGATTCTAGGTGACAAATTATGCAGCAGAATACGTAGATGTGACACACTGTATGGTACAGACTATCTTCATGATACCTGTTTGAGATCAGGAAAGAATTTCCCATATAGGCTCATGACAGGTCAGTATTGATTACTGAAAAAGGATGGCTGCTCTTAGGGTGAAGGTCTCTGATGTGCCATAGGCATGGTATAAAAATCTTGGCAGAGCAAAGATGAGAAAGAGTGTGCTGTCAAATACTCCAGCCACAGAACCTTAAACTACTTGTTAGAGAAACATGTATTTCTTTAAATTAAAGTCTGTGTGCTTTTTTTCTTCTAAAAATCTTAAAGTAGTGAAATTTATTCTGAAAAACTTGAACTTCTGAGTCTCTTCTAAAAGCATAAGTTCCTTTTGTTTTTATTCTAACTTCCTGAAGATGGTTGTAACCAGATACTTTTCATAAGTCTCAGGTCAGCAGATCTCTAAATATATTTCTTTCCATGGTGATAAAATAATCTCTTCACGAAAGCCTGAGCTTGTAGGGGACCTTCTAAGTCATAGAGTACTTCCAGCCTCTGATAACATTAAATAAATTAAGAATTTGTCTGCTTTTCTCGCTACAGAGATCCATCCCATATGTTTGTTGTGCTTATTGTCAGTAGAAGGAGAGGTCAAACAGCTATTCCTTCCTGTGCTGTTTTGTGTCAATGTACAGGAGATATGCCAAAGAAGTTTGGGGTCTCGCATTCCAGCAGCGAGGAACTTGCTTGCTCTGTGACAGAGAAAGGGTTGCTTGCTGTGTTTTTCTTCTACTTGTGGAAGGTCCATTGAACCAGCCTCTATATTAGGAAGTAAGTAAATAGTGTTTTGGCAGACTTTTCAGGTTACGCAGAAAATGTGAAGTTTACAGGAGAACACTGGGATAAATAACTTCCTTTCTGCAAGTGGTTGAGTGCGTGGCTGTAGACGTGATGGAACAATTTGAGTTGGCGTCTGTTAAAGGTCAAACAGATGGTTATCCCCTTCCTTGCCTTGGAGCAGATGAGCTTTTTCGTATTGTCTTTTTTTTTTTTTTTAATTGAACTTCCAAGATACACCAATAGGTGATGTAAGGCATTCCCCTGCCTTCCCCTCATTTTTCTTACCTGAAAAAGTATGGTTCTGACCTATAGAAATTCCCCAGTATCAGATCAGGCTAAATTACAGCCCTTAATGCTTCACAGACTCATTGCTATGGAGCTAGCCTGTAGTTTCTGGCTGCTGAATAACTGAATGGTGGGCAGGGGAGAGGGAAGCTTAGGGGAAGATCATTGTTCCTCGTGGTGCAGCGAGCTGTGATCCCTGTGAGTGACCAATTCTCTGAGGTCGGGAAGAAGGGAAGTAGGTACATTGCTGTCTGCACTTTCTGACCAGTTTTGCAGTAAAATGCTTTTTCTGATGTATTTGGAGTGTGGGTATTCGGGCTGCCTCTGATCTTTTTGATGCTTTTTCCCTTTAACCTGGGTAGGCTTCTGTCCCGGCCACTGACCATCCCTTTGCTTCTCTCTGCTAGGCTGCAACACAAGCTGGGGCGGCACGGTCAACAAGGCCCCTGTCTGCAGTCTCCCACCACTTTGGCAGAGCATGAGTGTGAAAATAATGGCTGTGAAAAGCAAACACAAGTGGAACACACTCATCAGATCGATTCTGAACTGCTGAGTGAATGCTTTCAAAAAACATTTTCTTTGTTTGCGAATTTTCCTTCCTTTTTACTTTTTCTATGCTGTGGCTTCCAACCCTTCTGGCTTGAAAGGCAAAGACATTATTTCAAAACCTTTAGGGTTCTGAAATCAATAAATGGGGAAGATCCTCTGCTTTGTTTTCAAGCAGCACAAAAGGACAAAAGCCACCCCTTCTGGATGCAGACACACAGAGAGAGCGTAGATGGGTTTTATTTTTTGTAAGCTCTAGTACAGAGTGTGTCTCTTGGTGAAAAGAGGGGGTATGAGAAAAGGAATTGTTGAATGGCAAAAGAGTCATAGTCTGCATTTGGTCAGTGATCTTTGGGGGCTTCAAACCAGATGATCTGAGCCTGAAGGCTGTTCTGACTTCAGTGAGAGCGGAGTTTCGGGATCAATGGTTAGGTGTCAGTTTCTCCTTCTCCTCTTCTCTTCCTTGGGCTATCCTACATGGAAAAGTCCTAGTTTTTGATACACACACTCCAAAACTCCTGCTGAGCAGGGCAATTTGGGAAACCCCTACCTGGGGTGTAAGACCCCTGGTTAAAGAACACAACTGGGTGTATTTCTGGCTCCCTGTCTAGGAAATCTATAGTGAATCAAAACAGCAGTGACATACTCACTCTCCCTCCTGGTAGAGAAGGACCTGGCCTGCAGGAGCAAAGGGCTTGCTGTTTGTCTTCAGAAAGCATAGGACACCCCAATGCTGTGGATATCCAGAGTCCTGGTGTAGAGGGGAGAAGACTGCAATCCAGAGTGGTGCTTGCTGCTGTGTGTCGTCCATGGGTGTGATAAAAGGTGGTTATCCAGCGGGAAGCCCTCCAGGACATGGTGGGAATGAGAACCTCCTGGAAGGAGGACTCAGTTACGTGGGAGTCACTCTAAGAGGAAGACAGAGAAGTGCAAAAAATGAGGTGGATCCCCAGTGAGATGGGGGGCAGCAAGGAGGAAGGTGGACAATACAGAGAGTTAGGAGAACAGTAGTACATGGGAAGTGAGGAAGGCGAACAGAGGGCAGAATGGGAAAAAAAAAAAAAAAAGAAAAAGCAACTTAGCTGTAATGGGCTGTGAAATGCAAAGGGAAAGAGAAATGAAGTCAGTCTCAAAATGCAACATACATGTTTTATTTATCAGATGGAGCTGCCAGATGAACTCCTTTTCCCCAAGTCACCAGGATAATCTCTTTATTCTACTGCAGCCCGTCCACTGGTCTAGCTGGCATGAGTTATAGCCCTATAGAAAATACGCATGTATCGCAAGCAAAGCTGACCTGTAAAATAAAAGCTTTCTAAAATTGGGTACAAGGAAATGATTTGGCTCCACAGACAAAATTACAGTCTCCTTTAATGAAAGTTTTGTATTAGACTTTCTAAAAGAGATAGAGGGAGGCCTTGCAGCAATTGCATAATTTTAAATATTAAGGGTGTAAATTTGATAAAGCCTCAAACCATGCACGAGGCTTAATTTTTCCATATTTTCAAGATGGATTGTGCATTGGCTTATGAAGTTACACTTTGTTTCTGATGTTTTAAAATTGAGTTTACTTTCTAGTACTACTTTGATTTCCTACCAGTTTATTTCCTGGATTAAAAACAGGGAACACAATAGAGAGATGGTTACATCCTGTTACATATGCTTCTTTGAAACTTTGACCCTTTATGGATGTCCTTGTTTCCTTGCAATGATTTTTCAGTGTTTACTTTTACTTGAGAGAGAAGAATGTATAATCAGTCTCTGCTAATTTTATTAAGAGTAGTTCTCAAAAAGAAGGATGGTGTGGGACTGACACTTATGGCAGGAATTTGTTCACAAACCTGAGCACTGGTCCGGTATTGCAACTCAGTTGTAAGAACTGCTAGCACGACACATGCTAGGGCAAATGTATGGTGTGTTTAGTCCAGTGTGTTTTCTTTGACAATTGCCAGAAGCGGAGACATTTCAGAGAAAAAAAAAAAAAAAAAATCTTGCTTCTGTGACTCCACTGTGGTAGGAAACGTCCTGTAGAACCACTCTGAAAACTGACTTTGCTATAAACAGAACTAAGTACCAAAAAAATATTTTTCTGCCTTAGTGAGTGCGAGTGTTCTTACTGACACAACAATGAAGTCTCTGTTTTCACTTGTGTCATGTTGAGCTGTTTGGTAATTCAGTTACTAGTAACAATTGTGTGTGTTATATGTACACACATTCAACAGGATTCTTAAATAAATTACTTGCATAATTGTGCAAAATGGAAATGAATAATTTGCTGTCAAGTGGGCCCTTACAAACAGTAATTTACCCAAGAAACTCTTAAGGACAGCATGGGGGACAGGAAGGAAAGAAGGGGTAGGGAGGAAAAATTGAACAACAGAGGAAGCAGACTATATAGAGGAAGTGAAGATGCAAGAACACTGAACGCCGGGGAAAAACAGTATGAGTTGCCATGAGTAGATTCGGGTTGAAAATCAGGAGGAAACCGAACTATCAGAGCAGTGAGAGACTACAACTGCCTTCCATTAGCCCTACGGACCAAAATTACCGTTTCCAAGGTGGAGGTTTAACTGCTTATGAAAGGCCTTTTATGAAGTATGCAGCTATGAGGCCAGGAGCTGATAGTCCAAGTAGCGCTTTCGTGTTCTGTAGTTCTGCAGGAGGCTGGTGCATGCAGCTGCCCTGTGTATAGTTTGGAAGTTAACATAAAGTCATCGTAACGCAGTGCTTATTTTCCCGTGTTAAACCATAATGTTGTGTATGGACAGTAGACAGTTAAGGGTCAGACTATATGTTGCACAACAAAACTTGCCATATTCTTTTCTTTCCAAATATATACAATCAATAATAAATGTCACAGTAATCTTTATGAGGCTACAGTTCATCTTGCATTCAGAAAGCGGAAGGCTCCTTTACTGAGTATTTCTGGGGTTTTGTCATTAGCAGTTACTATTTTATATGCAGTCACATAATAACACTAGACAGTAGATGGTAGTAGTCAAGTAGATTTAATTTGTGTTTTAAAAAAAATTTCATGTGATACCCAGTCCTCACCTCTACTGAGAACAGGCAGAGGGGCATGGGTAGAATCTATGTTAAGGCTATTACAGTTCAGCCTACAAAATTGGTGACATTGCATTTTTAGTCATTGTGTAGATCCACACATAAAAATTATACTGGTTTGGTTTTTTTAATAATGGAAGAGAGTTTGCGCATAAGCCAATTGATTCCTAAATCCATCTGTTCAGACCACTATGTTATGCGCTATAAATCAGGAAACTCATGAAAAATGAAAAGTAGTGTTATCATATTAGAGACTTTTGCTCTCTTTGGCAGTACATATATAATGCCAATTCCCATAATCGACTAGACTTTTCCTTGTACTTTCAGAAGCCTGCAGGCTAAATGGAAGTGAATGCCGTGGGCATTATTGTCTTGATTATATGGTATATCCATTTTTGTATCCTGGATGTCTGACCATAGCCTCTGGGCATCTGTAACACAGGAGCAGGTCTCCTAACTCATGCATTTGTTACGTATATCTACAGCTGCACTTTATAATGGTTTGGAGCGCTTCTGCTGTTAAAACTGCTGTAAGAACTATTTTGAGTAAGTCACCCTGAATGGCTAATTTTGTTCTGGCTATTAGGTTTCACGGGTACAGCTCCTCATTAGATCCCAGCTATTCTTCCCTGAGACTGCCATGCTTTCCAAGTTCTATTTTCGTTACTTTTTTCACTCCTGTTCTTCTAATAATCAGTGTACCCGTGGGCACCTAAAAGCTTACACAAGCTTGAGTCACTCAGAACAATGTTTCAGTATTAGGTTTCTATGATAAGAATGTGGAGTGTCATGCAGAAAAGAGTAAAATATGTTTCTATAGAAGAGGGTACGGGACAAGGAGGAGGTATAGGGAATTTGTATTTTACTCTGTCAGTCTTCTGCAAAATGGTATCTTGCTTTTCATTCTAAACTCAACGTTTCTTTTGTTGGAAGGAAAAAAAGTAAAAGTAAAACTGAATTTTTTTTTTTCCTGTTAAATGGACTAGCTTCTGTTTCTGGAGTTTTGAGTTCTTGGTCAGTGTTTCAATTTACCCACATGAATAAACATTTATCAAAGTGCAAGAGGAGACATTTTTCCTCTACTTTCTGGGGAAAAATCTTGATAGTGCTAATAGGAGCTAACCAGAGAAGTCACGGAAACTCAAAGCAAGCAAGCTGAGTAGTCTTTGTAATTTCTGTGAGGTGGTTCACTTTCCTACCTTAAAATTCCTCCTTGCTGTCTTCTCCTGCACCTTGCCCCTGAAATAATTCTGATGCTTCTCAAGAAATGTTTTCCTCCAAAGCATTTTGGAGCCCAGCTATTGATAGTCTCCTCAGTGTATATATATAGCAAAATGCTCTCTTGGGTCGTGACTGGTTGAAATTTTCATTGAGGATCCTGTTCCCAAAAGTCTGTGCTTTGAGCCTGTGGGTACAAAAATATACTTAGACAACAACTTTTGAGGGCTGGGAGTATTAGTGTGGGGGTTTGTTGTTTTTAAATTGTGGGATATTTTTTAAGAGAGATTCAGCCCGAGTAGTAGTAATTTTAAATAAATGTGTTTCTGTGTGGTGACTTGAGGCTATTTGACCTGCCTGGCTTGCTTTATCTAGTTTGGTGTGCTGTTCTCCTGCGGGGAAGCAGGATATGGTAACTGCATTTGCACAAATTGAAGGTCCAGTCCTCTTGGCTGGCTGTGCAGAAGAGTAACTTTCTTCACCTGTGCTTTCGCAATGGTGGTGCCACTTGGCGTGTGCATCCCCAGGCAATTTGATTCCTTTTAAAAAGATTTTCTGTCAGTCAGAAATTTGTGTTCCTGACAGTCCTGGTTAGTGTCATGCAACTCACCTAGCCAGTTCCAGTGGGGAACAAGACTACTGCAAAGGATGAGGCACAAGGCGTACTTTCTCTAGCCTCGGAGAAAACGGTTCTGTCTGTGTGACTAACCTCCCTACCTGATTTTCCTACTAGACTATGAAGGCTTGGGAGACTCATGAAAAATCGCAAGTGAAAAGGCTGAGAATAGGTTGATTGGGTAAGGATGAGAGATATAAAGTTGTTGTAGTAAAGGCCCTACAAGCATCCCATGCCAATACCTGGAATGTTGCATGTGTGTATGAGTTGAAGCAGTTATGCTAGATATGATGTATACACAGAAAAGGCAGTTTTTGTATTGAAGCATTCATGGTTTCAAAAAGCAGGAAAAAAGAAAATATTTCTGGTATTCCCATTTTACAGAAAGGAGCAAGAGAGAGATGAAATGTTTAGCTTGAAAATGCTCAGGAAGCATATGATAAAGTAGGAAAGAGAGCTTGAAGCTTTTGTGTCCCAGTCAGCGTTCTAAAGAAGGACCAGCTTTTAAGAGGCACATGTCCTGAATACTCTGTTATTAATAGTGATTTACATAACAGCTTGTAGCCCCATTTCAATATTGCAGGATAGGACTCACTCTTCTTTTGTAAAAATGACCTGGATTTATATCAGCAGTAGTAAAATACTGTTGCAATGAAGGGCTGTGAAGAGGGGGAGGGAGTATGAAACTAAAAATAAGAAATATGTACAGTACATAATTCTAACAATGTTATCTGAAAGACGGTAAAAATAGACTCAATTAGATATTGTCAGAGCTTTTTTCTCCATGCAGCTGCCTAGCCAAATATGACAATTTTTCAACAATATAAAAGTTCTAACACAATGCATGATACATTGTACTGAATTCATTAACACTTTGCTACCTTAAACATCATTGTAAAGAAGGAAAATAATGTAAGGGAAGCTTGTCATTTTTTGTTGTTGTTCCTTTTGTTTCTGTGACATGTTTGGAATTGCATGCCTGTGAGAGTTTTGTGATCTAAATTTAATGATCCTAAAAGGGATTTGGTAAGATATTGTTCTTTTCTCCTGCAGACATCCCTAGGCTGAGTGCTACATGAAAAGTGTGACTCAATTAGACAAAAAATGTAATTTATCTTTAAAAATAAAAAGCCTTTTCATGCGGTATTTCCACAGGGACGTAGCGTTAGTATAGAGATTTCCTAGCTCTGCTTTGCAACAGTATAATTCCTATAGAATGAGAATTTGCATACAGTGTACAGAGTATCTGTGTGCACATGTGTATGCCCCCTTTTCATGGATAAAGACATTATGATGACAGTCCATATGTTTGGCTTTGATTTGGCATTGAGATCTGCAGATCTCTGCTCTCATTCAGTGTTGTCAATTTAGAGAATTAAGAGAGTGGACAGTCGGCCACAGTGCAGATAATAAAACTTGGAAATTCAGATCTTCAGCTGTATTAACCTGCATTAGGCTAAAATGTTGGGTCCAGTTCTAATCCTTGTTTGCAAACCAACTGTTTTAGCTACCATTTTTTTTATGGAGTACTACATTTGAGATAGACATTTGCAAAATTATTGGGGGTTATGTTCAAGTTAAAAGTAGGAATAACATGTTGATCATATAAAGTAAAAAAGCTACTGCTTTGGGCTTGCTGTTGGGCTTAAGAATATTTTTTGTGGGTGTAATGTGCTCTGTCATGTACATGTGGCTTGACCATCTCACTTGAACTACAGAGAAAGCCTCTAGGAATGAAGAAGAATCTGATGCATTTTTTGAACGGAAATAAGGCTGAAGACTGAGAAAACATGTTGGTTGCTTGGAAATATCATAAAACTATAGATCTCTGATTATTTTCTCTTTTGTCTGACTTTAGTGCAATGTATACTTCTGGCAAATTAACTGGAAATACTGCATTCCAAGTTGGACAAAAGTTAGCCTGTGTGCTCAAAGCATGGGCAGAGGATTGCTGTGATGAGTTAATCAGGATATGTTAGGTGATAGCAGTTGGTTTCTGGGAGGTTAGACTAGAGTCCTCTTCATTCCTAACCAGGAATTCATAGCTATATAGATCTTAACTTTCCTGTTGCTGTCTTTTGTGATGCCTGTCAGAAGTGGTCATTCACTGCTGTTTGGCTTGTGTTGCTTCCTGGGACTCTGCAACTCCAGACCAGGAGCAACAGAAATGTAGAATGCCAGTTTGACATGGCATTTGCATTGCTATATATACGTGTACATGAATGTGCTGGATTATCTCGGTTTCTCCTTTCCAAAGTGGACTTTGGAAAACTGCTTCCTCTTTCAGATACTGGTCACACTTTATATGTAAAGGAATCTTATGAGGGTGAAAACTACAGAGGGATGAGTTTCCCTAGGAATCTGGTCTTAATATTTACACTGAAGAACCGATAAAATTTTGAGTGTGACAGCAGCCTATTTCAGCTCTTTAAAGATGTTCTCTGCATAAAATTGTAAAATTTCTTGGCAACTACACATCAAAATTGTGAAGGAGACATTGGAATTGAAGAACTTCAAATTTGTAAGTCACTGCTATGTCATTTTCACCAATTACGTAAAGGGTTCATCTTTCGTTGTGGCATCTTACCCCAACTTAAACTGGGTTCTACATGGAAAGATACTGTACCAATCAAACACTGAAGAGATTAAGGCAAATGAAGGGAGAGTAGCATACACTACCCACTATATGATATGATTAGCATGAAAGAGCAAGACAATATTAGGGAACCATTAAACAGTGCAGGCAATAAAAATGATGCTGGAGATTGACAAACACACTGTGCCAAGGGAGTGCTCTCATGTTTCACCTTCTTACTTTCAACGTGAATAATACACCAGTCTGTACAGGCAAATATAGTGGAGTAGATGAAGGGGGCGGGGAGGAAACACCAAACTTTGACTGGATATCTACCTGAAAGCCTGGAAACAGGCTGGCCAAACTAGAGATATTTCAGTCATCACCAATATAATGGGAACAAAAGATGAGACAAGGAACAGTGGCTGTTCTAATGACAAGTGAGGTAGAAAACAAGAAATTATGGAAAATATGTATTTTTTGAGTGTTGTAGAAAAAGCATGCCACACCGAATGTTCATGCCTATAGGCATAAGAAAATTAACTCCATCCCAGCCAAGCCCAGTACAGCGTGTGCCTAACTTTAGAAAAAAGTTAGTTTACGCTATGCCGTGGTGGAAAGACAAGGAAAGTCAAAGAGCAAATTTTTTTTTTCTAACTTAAGGTGTGGAGGGACCCCTTAAACTCAGGCACTTTCTGCATAAGCTTATTGAGTTCATTCTCCTTACCATTCCACACTGTGTAATGATGACTTCAGTTCCAGGTGAGCTGAGAGTACACTTCTATCTTCAACTGGAACTTTGTGAATAAAGTCTGTAATTAGAAATAAATTTAAACCACATACAATTGTATGCAAATGCTAGTAAAACATTTCTGTTGCACCTATCTATGTACAAAGTGGAGAAGAGCCTTGAAAAACCTACCCAACCAAAAAATAACGAAGAACTTCAAGGATGCTTTGCAATGTATTAATTTAAATTTTTCAGGCCGTATAGAGTTCGTCCAGTTGTATTTATGGTCTGACAGGCACCACTACAAATTGAGTTGTGTCTCTGCATTGGACCGTTTAAGCTTGGTTCATAAGCACTTTGCTGGACTGAATGTGCTCTAGCGTTGCTGTGTGGCCGTGGCGTGCAGCTAAAACCTGCGTACATCTGCTGAGGATCTTGTCTGGTACAGCAGTCAGAATTCTTTGCCAATACTGAAGTAGTCCACTAGTAGGCTTTGTGACAGTGCTCTTCAGAGAGTAAAAGAGCAACATAATTGAATGTGCTACTACATTACGTAAATTATCTGTAGCCACTTCTAATTGGGGAATATGCAGTTTACTAGTCCTTTATTTAGGGGGATACAAGGCCTCATATCTTAGAGTTCAACAGAAGTAATTACACTTCGCCAATCAGCCTTGACAGTTGATTTATTTACTTTATGAATTTTACCTTAGGATCCAATGGGAGCAAGAGAGGATGGGACTACATTGCGCTAAATTCTGCTAATGTTTGCTAAAGCACTCTTTGCTGCTTTTCATAGCATTGCTGTGGACTTTTAAAACAGTTGAAGCATTTCTGTTCCAGAGAGGTTTGTGTTTGAGCGGTAAATCAGTCCCTCATCTTAGTTACAAAAGTGTCCATTTGTTAGAGCTCTTCAAGATCCTTTCAGATGAAAGATGCTAATAGATGTAAGATAATGGGCACATGCAAGATTGTCGTCATTAATAAATATTGAAGAAAAAAAAGGCTCTCTGTGAAGGATGTAAAATAACACCAATGAGTATTTAATCTGCTTTTTTAATTGAATTTTCAGCTTAAAGAGGGGAACTTTTCTTCTTTTTTGAAAAATTGAAATGGAAAAATGAATATTGAAATGTATTGGCTTGGGATTTTCAACGCAGTTTAAATAACTAATTAAGAAAAAGTTGCAGGGAGGAAAAACATTAAAATATGCAATAATTTATTTTTAATAAGCGTAAAACAGATTATTTTAATTACCACGTTTTTAAAAATACAGGGTAAATAAAATGCCTTAAACTGTCATTCATAGAGATTTGGAATTGAAATGTAGAGATTAAAGCCTTTTATCAGTAGATGTAGACAAAAGATTTAATGAATAACGAACACAAAAATTAGCTGAAACGACAGAACCCACTGTGCTACTTTTTTTTTTTTTTCTTGGTTTCCCATGCTGACTGGCTTTTTTCACTTCTTTGGTCTTGTTTTTTAGAGTGAGCTGTTGGCCAGGTGAGGTTTCGTGTTATCTTCTATATCAGCATTTCCTTTTTATAAAGCTTTAAAACTGCTTTTAAATACACGTCCTTGCCTTTAGAATAACAACTACCTGGTTGACCTCCTCTGCTGCACAAGGGCTTAAAGGGTAGATGCTAGTCCATATAATTTTTTTTTTTTACGTTTTATTTCCAGTTGCCTAGGTTTCCATTGAAATCTCTGTAAGCAACGTTGCCAAAATCACCTGACACCAATCAAGCTTTGGCAAGGCTATAGACCCTGGCTGGAGTTAATATTATATATTACTACATAAATTTCAGATCCAAGTGCTCCCTATTTATCCTGGAACTTTTCTGGAGGGGTTTTGAGGAGCCATCCCGCTGTCTGGCAGTGCATGAACTCAGTTGTCTGAACCGGCGTGTCTCTCGGAGAGCTGTGTGTGGTAGTGAAAATCTCTTCCTTCTGACGTAACAAATGCAATGCAGAAATAGAGCACAACTAAGCAAAATTTGCTGTGTTATGTCAAGTGGGGGTAGGGGTTCCTTTTCTGTGTAAGCACGTGTTTCTTGTTGACTTGCTCAAAAACGTCTAAATGATACGCACTCTGTGTTATTCACTTCATGTTTATCCAAAAGCAGAGCCTGCCCCCGAAGCGCTGTATTTGTCCTGGTTGTTATAAGGTTGTACGCTCATTGTGCATAAATGACTAATTGTCCTTTAGAGGCCTCTGCTTTAGTTCAGTGTGTTAGGGCTGCTGAGCCAACAAGCACAGAAAGAGCTGTACTTTGGCATTATCCCCAAAAGTTAGAGGTTGAGAGCCAAAAACCCCAGGAAAGCCTTTTGGCTTTCCCGTCAGCCTGGTGTGCTGGAGTTCAGAGCTGGTGNGGGGGGAAGCTGTTTCCAGGGGAAGGAGGGTACAAGCGCGCCAAGTCTTCCAGCAATGGGGGAAGCTGTCCTGCTACTGAGTGGGAAAACAAGTCATCTTTTGCCTCTAGTTTTCTCGAGAAATATCTGTGCTCCTCTTTGCTTGTTCTCTTATGTGTCTGATTTTCCTGCTTCTTTAAGGGGGAGAAGATATGCCAAGAAACCTCTCTGTCTATAAGCCAGAATAGTTCTGTTGCGTCTCCCTCTCATTCTAGCACTCCAGATCTTCTAAGTGGGGAAAAATAATCTGGGAGGTCACTGGCAGTTTTGCTGTCTTGTAAGGAAACATTAAAGATGGGAGGATTTGGCCCAATGGTAGCACGCAGTCTCTGCCAGGATTTAATTCCTTGTGAACTCTGACCTGGAATGAATACAACATACGTGCTACTGTTCCTCTATAATTTAGCATCCCTTTTTCCTGTGTGAGTTCTTTTCTCCCCCATTCGTTTCTGTTAAACGCGGCTGAATGGTTTACCCTTTATAACTAGTATCCCTGCAAGGGAGAGACTCTCGCTGTTTTTACAGGCCTCTTAAGACTCCAGCTAAAAGGTACTGGAGATTTGCCTTCGCTTGCGTTAGTAATGTTGCTGTTTTTGGATCCGAGGGCCTCCAGTTCAAATCCCCCCAGTAGAGTTAGATTCCTCACAAAGTAAAAAAGCACTCCTTGGATTAAAGAAACTGATTGAATGCTGCTGTGTAGACCACTAATGTGCTACGAGGGTACTCCGTTCTTTAGCAGGGATTGCGGTGTGCTGCTAGGGGACTTCTCAGGCACTGTTAGTAAGAAATTACATGGTGCTACACCAGCTCTGGGACTTGTAGATTTGCATGCATTCTGCAGCTTCATTAACAATTTTAACTGGGACATATTTAGACTACTCAAGCTGCTTCTATAGGGTTGATTATTTTGTCTTGTCCTTAGAAAACAGCTTATCCTTGTGAAAATAACATATGAATTGTACTATTATATTTAGTGCTGCAGGCTTTGCTGTTGCTGTTAGTTTTCTTTTCTTTTTGAAGCCATGGAATTTCTGACAAATAATGCCTTCCAAGTTAAAATCCACCATCGTAAGAACATATTCTGTGCCTTTCCCATTCTCTCAGTGAATTCTGTGAACCTCTGTCATTAGCATGGTTATTGGCTAGAGAATAAAGAAAAGTGAGGAAGGATGTTTCAGTGAGTAAGAAGCAAGATGCTTCAGACTTGTCTGATCCAGGGAAAATTATTAAATCCCTGTGTACCTCTATCCTATTTATAAAGCGCATGTAGTAATATCTGCTCACCTCTGGAGCATTGTGTGTGCCTTAATTTGTTGAAGGATTTTTAATCTCTCCTATGGAAGTTTTTATAGAAATGAAAGTGCTACTCTCATGACTGCAGGTGTGTTGTGGTTTTCTGTTTGTGAAATCTGCTGCAGAATCGTTCTTATACAGAGCAGTGGTCCAGAACTTGTGATTTAGTTGACAGTGTTGAACTGCAGAAAAAAACCCTTGTGTAAATATTTCCTTTCCTAGCACTCAAGTGTCCAGAACAAGCTCTCTAAACATAGGCTGGTTTGCCACCATTAGACTGGCACTGTTGAACCTGAAACCTAGGGATTGCAGGTTTTGTCATAATTAAAATAATTTATAATTATCACAGGAATATCTGTGACATACACATTCATTGGTCGTTATTTCATCTTTCTGTCCTTAGGGATAGGAATAGCCAATGTTAAAAGCTGTAGATACTTAGACCGTTCTCCACAGAAGTACATGGAAATAATGAATGTATACAGGCAAGGCACAACAGCTTTAAATGGAACTAGATAAAACAGGAGCAAGTAAACTTGACGTATTATTCAATTCGCTTCACTTTACATTGGAAAGACCCAGTTTTTCTGAAATCAAATAAAGCTGCCATAGCGTTTTTAGTCCATGATGGCAGTTGAGACTTAATTTCTCCTGTGAAAGCACTGTTCATTTCTGTGGAATTCTGCAGGTGCTGTATGTTTGTACCACTTGAGATCCGGAAGGTCTTAAATTTTGAGATGTTGCATACATTCAGTTCCATGCAAAGCCTATAATTCTTTAATCTGTTAATTAAAGAATATGCCTCACCAGTTCATCCTTTTCAAGTTTCTTATGTCTATGTTTAAACAAAAAAAGGACGAGCCTAAATACTGTTTGCTCTCTTTTATTGTTTTCTGTGAGTAGCAGGAAATGATTATCACACTTGATAAAGCTCAGCCTTCATAAGGAAGGCAATGAAAAGCAAACTATGCACCAGAGCGTAAGACAGCTTAGAGTAGAACAGTGATGAAAATACATTGCAATACCAAGTCACTTTTTAGCAGCTTCTCTGAGAAAAAGAAACTGAGTGGCTTCCAAGGATTTTTAAACAAGTGTTTCGGGCTCCTTATATTGCCTGTACATTTTGTTGTAATTCTGTATGCTGCAAATATAATTTTGAGTTGCACAAAGGCTCTGACTGAATAAGACAGTCTGGGGTTTAAGTTGTGACTTTGCCTCTTCATTGGGAATGGCCAGCTTTCCTGATCCTACAGACTGTAATTTTTGTTATCCTGTTTGGGGAACAGAGGAGCTACTGGAATTCTTTACTCTCCTACGTTTGAGTGAGGAGTGTATTTAGTGAGTGTATTTTTATTTTTTTTTAATTATCCATAGTGTGTATCATGGACCATGTAAGGCTTAATAACATTTGCAGTGGCTAAGAAATCTCTAAATACTTTTTTTTCTTCTCTGGTTTGAATCCACCTATTTTTCTTTCCCTAGTTGCTGGAATTGATTAACTTTTAGCCTTTAGTCTATAGTTACGCACTGTAGGCGAGCTTTCCTGTCACAGAAGGCTTAACAATAGTTCTCTTCTGGTTATGAGCTTTGATGTCACAAGAAATATGATCATTTAATGGTGTTTTTTAAAAAACAAACACAGCATTGACTAACCAACTAATGTGCTTTGCTATGGCTTCTGGACAGCACTAAACTTTTTGCAAGAATCACACTTGAACCAATGTAAAACATGATCAAGAGCAGCCAGCTAGTTTCTGAAGAAATACCTGTTTATTGTTGTTGAGAAAACACCCACTGCTTATTTTCTTTAATATGTGTAAGCGTTGATAATGTTTCTACATGCATCTGGAGGCACTGCTATCTGCACTTCTGGTGGTTGCCATTGGGTGGTGCCAGGCAATCAGTATATACAATATGAGACAATGGTTTCTTTTTGTACATATCAAAACCCGAACAAGCTTTAAAATCTGATCTCAAATAATTTACAGTGCAAATAAACGAAGCAGCCAGTGCAAATAGTTACTTTGATGCTTCTTTTTTATACTTAACATAAAGGAAGGGTCTGTCTGATACATGCTTCTTTATGTGTGCCTGTTTGTGTGTGTTTATATATGTGTATACATACATGTATATGTGCCGGTGTGTATAAAGTTTGACCTGAAATGTGTTTTTGCCCTAAGGATACTGATGCCTTGTTTTTGATCGCGTTGTACTAATGTGGCTTAATTAATTGCCCTCTTAATGCCTCTGCTAATGCTCAGGCTTTTGTTGCTTGCATGTATATTTATTACAAACCTACTAAGTGTTTAAGCTGACTGGAGACAAATGACAGATTTCTAACTTGAGAGAAACAATATCTATTTAATGCATGTTTAAGGAAGACTAATTTACTGCCTTAGCTCACAATTGAGTGCTCAATGAGAGCAATGAAATATTAATATTTTGAATTCATGCTTTAAATATCTCCTGTCTACCTGGTTCAAAATCTATATGATGTTAATTATACAGATGTACCAATTTATTTGAGCTAACTCAGTTTCTAAAGTATTTGGTTTATAATAACAGAGGGGAAAAAATTAGGACTGTGGTTAATGAGAAGGAGATACAAATGTTTATTAAATATTGCATTTGAATATGCTACTATCTGTGTAAGATTAAAATTATAATAGTTGAGAATAAAAAAATATTATTGGCAATTGATTACGTGGATTCGGACAGTCTGAAATGCTTGATTTCACATTTTTGTTTATATTCACTTTCAATGAAGGGGCTGAAGGCTTATGTTTATAAAACCATATCTTTAAGGGGGGGAAATTAACATTCGCAACTCATTTGCTTTTGAACACCTTTTGTTAATGTATGAAATGAAATTAAATGCAGCATGTGGCCTGGCAACTGAATAAGCTAAAATTAAAAATTATTTGTTTAACTTATATGGGTTCAGAGTCACATGGAGCAAACCAGTAATTCTCCTGACAAATTTTAGGTAACGCTGTTTTCTTTGCCAGATAGTGGTAACTTAAAAAAAACCCAACAGAATGCCCCCCTCATTCCCCCCACC
>VYZM01023826.1:29411-45644 GCA_013398915.1 Dromas ardeola | reverse complement strand
AAAAAATCCCACCCCACAATACTTCTTTCTTTCTTTCTAATTTAAAAATAAAATTAACCTAAACATAACCTAATAAATGAGTTGAGTAATTTCAAATTAACAAGAATAACTTTGGAGGATTGGAGTAAATAACCAACAACAGCCTAACAACATGAATTCATGGTGTATGTGATTCAAAATTATTACGATATTAATTTTCCCCTTGGTGAATGGGTGTAAGACCCACTTGTATCTAAAATGATGCCCTGAGTGACACTTTGAGGCTAAAAGCTTCTAAAATATTTGTAATATTTTAGATAGTGATTACACTGTCTAGACCTTTTACTCTTTGCTAGACTTTCATTTAAATGTTGGACCTTTTTTCAGACCATAAATCAGTGGCAAATGTGCACATTTGGACTCTCCAAAGTTTTACTTTGAGAATGTTTTCTTAAAGCATTCCAAAACACTGAAATCCTGGAATGGCAAGAAAAAAAAAAAGATCAAGTCAAAGGTAAAAGCAAAAATTATTTATGGAGCATTATGTCTCTTATCCTAAAACTGAGAGTACTAATAGCGGCAGTGATGAGCTTAGCTGATTCTTGTGGCTAATGCTTTTCATTAAGTCAAATTTGATTGGCATTTCATCATAAATGTCTATTCCTTGTAACAAATATTTCTTTTCCTCTATTTATAAGTGCTTTTTTAAGATGCTTCCTTTAAAACAATGTAACAGTCATTTGCAGCTTTTATGGCATCTAAATGTATGCCGTTATGCTGGCTTGGTTCTACTGACATTTTAACATTGTTAATAATCACTGGCCATTTGTGTGTGCTGTGTAAAGGCATAATGTGCTTTTATATAAAACACTGTTATGAGGGCTCATTATCTTGTGAGGCAGCAGTTATAATGAAAATTAAACAATTGCAAACTTGCTTTGCCAAGTGTTTTTTAAATAAATTTAACCAGGCTGATTCACAGCTCCTACCTGATTCTGCGAGGTTGTATATCAAAGCTGTTGGAGAGTTGCATGCATAAATTCCTTCATGCAATCATGAGGGCGATGCACGGTACGCTTTTCGGTGCTCTGCTAAAACTGATCAGGAAATGCTTGTTACACAGGCAAGATCCTAGCCGGGCATGAAATAAGTGTAAACCTTTGAAACTAATCTCCGTGGTATCGATAGTTAAATGGAGTTTACAAATGACCTTTTACTTACAGGTAGCCACAGAAGTACTAGATCTGCAATCTGTAAGCTGCTCCTCCTGTTTTATTAAATACCCAAAACACTGGCTATCTGCAATTGCACGATTAAAAATTACCGACGCAGTTGCACTTCTCAAGCTAAGAAAAGGTTGAGAATGTAAATACGGGCTATTCAGTTTTTTGTTTATAGACTGCAAGGTTTTACCAAACACTTTACAGAACGACATAATTTTTTACAACTTCTCTAGTGTTTCTACATAAAATTATTTGAACAATAACTACTTTAATAATAAAGTAAATGAATTATGAGAAATCCGGGTAGGCTTCTCCGTGGTGTCTGCATTTAAGCAGAGTTGCTCTAGCTGAGGATCCGGCCATTTGGAATTTACTTTTAAAATGACTGCTGCTGAGCACCCTTTCAAAGGTGAGATAACCAGTGCGGTTTGTGTGATTTCTGACATGCTTCCCTTCTGTTAGGATACCAGATTTGTCCTTGTAGGAGCATATTCAACTGCTCCTCTGTCTTTTATTTTAATGCAGCACTTAGACGCAGCTTATTCCAGTACTGCAGTAGTTAGGGAAACCAAATTTCCTTTTTTTTTTTTTTTTGCACATGTTTAATTTTGAAAGCTACCAAGGCATGAAACAATAATTCAGAGAGGCTCCGTTTCAAATTACCTTTCTTCATTAAAAAATAAAATAAAATAACCAGGAGGTCTAGCACATTATGTCACTAAGTCACACAGTAAGAGGGACCATCAAAGAATGGTGGGAATTATCACAGCAGCTTGCTCCTTGTTAGAAGCATTTACCTCATGACCCTTTCATTTGCCTACTGCCACTTTAGTTTAAGAGTGACAACACTGTATAGCACTCTGCACTTTCCAGCCCCCACCGCCCCCTCCCTCTTTCCCTTAGCACCAGATGCCTTTGTAAAGCAGGCTGGTGAAGCAGTGAACAAAACCTTGTGGGATAAGTCTGACACTGGAAGTTAATGATTATCAGTCGAAACAAAACACTTGTTTACATGTTGTAGTCATTAGAGGTTCCAGTCAGTCATACCTCGGCTGGGATTCCTGCCAAATGTTTTGAGGGTTCTTTCACAAGCTGTGCAGTTTTGTAAATACAAAAGCACTCTTATTAAGCCTTTTTAGTATTAGACTGTGCAATTAAGATTACGGGTAATTAGATTCCTTTATTTGAAGTAGAATGGTCCAAGATACACACACAACTTTCTTAGCCACAGGATACCATCGGATCTCTATTTGGGTGTTCCATTACAGATCAGTGACTAAAAGAAACTCTTTTGTATTGTGCACATTTTTTTCTTTATTAAAAATTGCACTCAAAACTTGGGGCGGTATGGATTTTTCCTCACCTTACTGTCAGCACCTCCATCGCAGCCATAAAACTTTCTTTTTTGATTAGCATGTCTCAATTTGCTGGAAACAGTTTGCTTACATCTCTTTTAGTATTGCCGGCTTTTCATTTCAGCTTTATTACAACTAGGATTAAGGAGGTGATTTGACTATGAAGGAATTTAGGAAAATTTCCAGTAAGCTAAGGATGATTTTAAGTTAACTGCAGGATAACAGAGTTGCAGAAATGAATGTTTCCTTTAACACCTGTGAATTAGTCCATACCTGAATAAATAAACGATTCCTTTGGTATTTGAACTTGGTATAAAGCAGCTCAAATCCCACCATTTTCTTTTATACACTTTAATCATGCAAAGATGCGTCTAATACAAATAATCATGTGAGCTGGTGAACCTGTTTCACGTATTCTTCTGCTTTGACAGAATTCTCTGCATTGAGCGTGATGGTAAATTATTTAAGGTTTGGGAGGCCATTTTTTGTAACTGTGAATTGTAAGACAACTGAATCATCCATACATATTTTATCTCTATTTTTTTCTTTGCCAAAGAAGATATCAGTTTTAGTTGCTCCAATGCAGGACTGCTCGCTTTGACATTTCCCGGTTGTCTGTAGTGGTAGGCAATAATTAAATATCAGGTGCATAAGCTGCTCTTTAATTTGACATGTGTGCTCCAGGCAATAAACACATGCAGTGCAACGTGGGAGTGTAATTGCTAAGGAATAAAATCTTGTACCAAGTGAGATCATTGTATCAGGTACTGTGTGACAGCTCATTTGATCATTATGCCCAGGCTAAAGAGGTTGCCTAATTAGTTTCCATTAAAACTCACCCTTTAATCAGGAATTATTCTTGCATAAAGAATGTCACTTGGTCCAGATGAATGAACAATGGTTTCCCCTTGAGATTCAACTATCTGTTACACTTGGGATGCCATATGTCTTTTCAAACAGTTCAGCTACAACAGTACTCTGAATTCGGATCTCATAGCACTATGCAGTATATGCATTTTCTTGATACTGACTAACATTCTATAGAAAAATCACAATGGTATTCTGTATATACTTCATCAAGCCAGAGAAGCTATGTTCAAGCAGCAGGAAGTGTGTTGTAAACATACAAATGACTAATGGGCCTCTCTTAACTAATGTGTCTTAGTTGTTGTATATATTTCATAAGCGATATACATAGCATACGTGCTGTTACCTGGAGCTAGACTTTGGTCTCTCACCTAGAAACGTCAAGGTTCATCAAAACTTAATATTTTGAAGGGAAATAACTTTCTACCTTTTTTTTTTCTTGTGACAATAGCTTTGTCGGCTGAAGCTGATCACAGAAGTACCTGTCATTTCTTTTTTTTTTTTCTTTTCTCCCCCCAAATCTTGCAACTTAAGTGCTTTCCCCCTGCTCCCACAAGACACATGAAGCTCAGCAGGTTACTGGGTTCATGCACATCAGAGATGTGGAGCTCAGTTGTTGGGTATGTTTCAATCTGAGCCATGGCTACGCTTCTGCAAGTTCCTAGTTGTCCAGCTGAGTTGGCTTATCTGCCACATACCAGCCGTAGTGGCTTGTCTGAGCTGATCAGAAACTGCTCTCCAGGAGAGGCTTCTCCCTCTGGCAGTACAGGCTACTGTGGGCAAGGTGGGCTTTCAAGTCAAAGCCCAGCACTTGTAGTCAGTAGCCCCAGTCAACTCCCTTAATGTGTCTGCTTCTACAGATGTGAACTGATTTTGTAATGTTTGCAAAATGCCATGGGCTGGACTGGCAATTTGAAAACTAGCATGTAGGCAGAGCTGCTAGGTTCTCTTGCTTTAGCCAGAGACGTCCTTGTAGTAAGCTGTGAGCTAAATTTTCCTTTTGTTATGGAGGGATGATCCTACAACATGTCGATGTCTGCACTGATCGTATCTGCCAGTGCGATGTCCGTCCTTCTTTTTCTTACATGATTTATGGGTCACTCAGAAAAACAGGTCTCAAACCCACTTCCCCTATCTTTTTTCAGCTCATACTGTTGCAGACCCCTGTTGCATTTGGAGGAACAAAAAAAGGTTTTGTGGGCTTTGCACACCTGGAGGCAACGCCTTTTACAGAAACTGCAATCTAAGGTTGTGTGAAAGATTGTCACAAACATTAAGCCATGTGGCATGGAACAAGTATGCAGAGTGTCTGCTCCACGTTCCTTCTCGGTAAGTCTGAATGCTTTAACCTTCATACTTAAACCTAAACCTATGAGCTTTTATACTGCAAGAATGTTCAAGGCAATGGAAGGACACGCGTGCAGGGTGAAATTCAAATCCTTAACATTTCTTGTTGCTATTGCTCTAAGTGCCCCCATTCTCCATACCCAATGGACGATGTGTCGTACCCAGAGTGAATGAAGCAGACAGGAAGAGTGGCTAAAGCAAATGATTAACATCTCAAATCTGAGGAGAAGAGAAATGGTTTGATGATCTAATGTGACTCCCTGAATAGCAGAGGCTTTTAATTTACTGGTTCTCATACCTTGAGCTATGTGTTTAGGAAAATAAGTATGTTGTCTGAGAGCAGTCTACCTTTACCTGATACTTTCTTTGTGGCTGTGATCAATCTCTGATACATCAGAGGAAGATGGAGAAAAAGGAATAAATATTTCTGTGAGCACAGAAACTGAATTTTGATTTCCTCTGGATTCCTGTGGTTAATCCATACTATTTTGGCATTCGCGCGTGCATTTTACACCCCCTTCTAATATCTCCAGCAAACATATTCTTAGTTCTCTTTCATGTTCTCAATGCCAGTCCTGGTTTCTTTCCATGCCCCCTACTTGTATTTGCCCAGCCTTCTGGACATATATATTGTGGCTGATTCAGTTACAGACATCGATTGGTGTCAGTTGCTGTCTCTTGACTATTAGTCAAAGAGGATTTGTTGCATCTTAGTTACTTCAGACCCAACAAATGCCTAGAGGGGCTCCATGATGATGATTTATGCAAATACTTTAGTGAAGCTCCTAGATGGTATCCAGACTGCTCTGGTGGTATGCAGTGATAAAGATCAATTATCACTAGAATGATGTGAATTATCTGGCTATAATATCTTTATTTTTAAGGAGGTATTGATAGCTCAAGAGCAAGGAGATACATCTAGTAATCATGAATGAAGTGCCTTCTCCGATTCTGCAGACCTCTGTCTTAGAAGCCTGTGCACTGAAGAACACACACACAGTCTTTGTAGGTGATTGATCTCAGAACAATGAAAAAAAAAAATGGAAATTTAATAGCACTAACAGGAGGAAATATGAATGCTGAATTGATAATAACATTATTAATAGTAGTATTCAGTACAAAGGGCAACATGCCCAAGAGGGGAGTTTTGTTTTGTCTTAAATAAGGTTAACCTCTTTAACCAGTCAGTTTTTATGCTAAGCATCATGTTTTATATTCTTGAGTTTTTGGATGTAATCACTGCATTATCCCTACCCAACTAAGTTTTTCGATTATAACAATGAATTCTACAGGTTGTTTACAATTTGTGGTTTAAAAAACAAAACAAAACAGAACATCTCCTTTATCACTTTAAAAAGGGTGTTTTTGCAGTCTTACTGAAAATTGCCTTATTCTCACATAGTGGTAAGGGACATGGGAACATCTGAATTCCTTCATAGGTGCGTTTGATGCAGTAGCTCTATCATGTTCCCTCCCTCTTTCCCTTGCGTTTCCTCTGCAATAAAAAATTCCAACTGTTTCAAGCTTTTCTTCTGTGGATGTATTTCTGTGATGGCAAACATGACTATTCCCTGGTTTTGAATCCTGTCAGCTGCCCACTTCTTTCTCTGTGTTCTTTTCAAGGTAGGATAGGCAGAACATACAAAATTATTCTGTAGGACGGTATCCCATTGATTTATAATATTGAGGCTATTATTTAATTTTTGAACTTTCTTAAGTTATCAAGATACTTCTATTTTAAATGCAAGGCCATATATCAATCTGAGTTCATTCCAGACTTGACCCAGCTTTACTGAAAGGTTCATGAACCTAGCAAAGCTGGCTAAAATATTGATGAAAAACTGCCCTGAGATGCATCACATTTAGATTAAAATCTTGCTGTAACCCTACTATAATTATTAAGCATAACTAATTATCTTTAGTAGCAAGCTTAAACCAAAAATGACCTAAGAAAAATACTTCAGCTATAAACAAATATAGGGGCTAAAACCAGTTTTGGGTGAGCATTCAGGGCTACTTTTACTTTCTCTGAACCGTTTTGCCAAGATCTGAATTTTATATCTTTTCCACAAAACACATTTTTCCGTTACAAATACATATGTTTATCTTTCTATTATAAAGTGGGAACTATTTTTATTACCCTTGTTATTAATCCAAGTAATCTTTTGTGTTTCTATAAGAAATTCACTAGAGTGGAATCAAAACATTGTCCAGTATAGAATTAACCTTTCCCATATGCAAAAAGCAAACTAAACTGCATTCAATGTAAATAGAGTAAGAACCATCAGCACTACTCTATGTAATATCCTGATACTTTACAGTCCTTTTGGACCTGAACATATCAACCATACTTCAGAAGCCTTCATAAACTTGTATAAATGTTTTCTTTTGCAATGATTTTTCAAAGTTTCCAGTAACAATCATTTATTGGCCTCTTGTGAGTTGTACTGCATGGATTGAATATTATCAAGGAAAATAAACTGTTTTTGTTTTATTTCTCTGAAGTGCTTTCTAAAAGAATTCTATTCAAAATGTACACATTGGATCATATTCTGCCCCGAGCTGTGGTATCTGATAAAATGCCATTGACTTTATTACAGCCCACTTTGACTCTGGCATATTTCCATGTTCTCCAGACTGCCAGTATAACTGAGCAGGGAAAACTTGACCTGGGGTATGTTTTGCTTCAGAAAGAACTGCATTATTTATCCTCAGTGAGGAAAGTACAGTAATTCACACGTTATACATACTAAGACAGAACTAGTCCTAGAGTCCTGTTGTAAAGGTTCCCCCTTGCAGAGCTCCCCAGTAACGTACTTCCCGGAATAGGCAGCTGCAAGCATTCGGACGTGGGGAGCTGTGCTCAGCTTCAACTCGTGGCTTCTCAGGAGCATGAAACAAGAATTTAGACACACTGCAGGTTAGGGGCCAGGGTGAGTTCTGCTATGAGAAAGAGAGGGACTGGGAAAGAGAGCAAGGGCACTGCAGCTTTGGAATTGCTGCTCCTGCTAGCATGGGAACGACGAGGGCAGCAAATGCTCTTGCTGCAGTGAGAAGGACCATGTGTCCTAACCCATCCCAGTGGCCCTGCTGGGGACAGTGAGCACTGCTGTCACCAGCTCGACTTACTGGGGCTTTTGTAGAACTGAAATAGGATCAGGGGCAACAGCCATCTTTGACACGAAAGCTGATTGTCAGCCTAGGAAATGGACAAAATTCTTTATACCTAGATCTGGCCATAATTGCCCTCCACCCCCTAAGAAGTCTTGACTGGGAAAGAAAAAATGAAATGTGGATCTAGAAAGGTTTATCTCCATAATTTCCAGGTATAGACTGTAAGGCCTAGGTCTAATCTACACGAGAATAAGGAGCTAAAGATGTTTTGCAAAAAATGTGAAATGGCATGTCATCTGCTAAAGACTATCCCTTTATGTGGCTGCTCTATCATGAAGCAAAAGCCATCTTGCTTCGGAATAACTACTGTGAGAAAGATAATTTATTTCAACTGGAATGTATTCTGGAAATTTATCTGTGTATTCAGTTAATGTTTTCCAACCTTTCTCTCTACCATGAAGCTAGCAATTTTGTCTTATTACTTTTGAAATTAATGCTGCTTTCAAAACATGTCCTTCTGGAAGAAATACCAAATATACTGAAATTCAAGATAAGTGTTTGAATTGGGACCAATCAATACTTGTTTTTTGAAATATAGAAAATTTACAGCAGGAAGGATCTACACATCATCCTTAAACATCAGATCAGCACAACTAGAAGTATAATGAAAAATCTAATTTTAACAAGATCATGATGTGTTTTGAATTTGCTCTAAAAATATAGAAATTTTATATGTGCTATGCCTTCATTTTTCCAGTGTTGTTCTCTTAACTTTTCAAAAGGCCAACTTTCATGGGAACTTACATCTTAAGTTCAAAAAACAGTATGCATTTACAGCTGACTTCATTTTGAAAGCTTTTACTGTTCATTTTTTCACATAGAACATTGAACACATAATATTCACAGCCCTCATGATAATAGGTTTGTTGGGACAAGGAAGGCATCTTTCTTTCTTGTTCCATTTGAGTTAATACGTCTGGTTTAGCCACTTGAGAAATAAAGTTGGCATCTACAACCTCTTGTTTAAAAGATATCTAGATCCCATCCTCAGTGGTCTGTCAAGAGTGGTTATGAAAGGGTCTCTTTCGAGCTTTGAAGAAAAAGCATTTTTATTCATGCCTTAAACTTGGTTTAAAACCAAGTATCATTTATTACTCTTACTTTTTGTGTTTGGTAAAGCTACCAACTGCTAAAACAGGACAGATGTACATGTTAAGTTGGATTGAGAAGTGAAGCAGAAGCACACAGATTTCACAAAGGGGACATGGAAGATCTCTAATGCTTTTCTTTACAGGAAAAAAGTCACTAGTGTGGGTCTTAGAAAGTGGAGTATAAGCTTTCGATGGCAAATGACTGGAAACACATTTTTCAGTTGGCCCAAACCACTGCAATAACTAACATCCGTAGGGAATAAAGGAAGGATCAATACATGCAAGTGCTTTGGTTATTTAAGCATTTGCTAAAGTGGTATGATTCTCTTAAGTCACAAGAAGGCACTGCCATTATTTTACCTGGAAAAAAATATAAATAAATAAGAATTTATATATATACATGCTTAAAGAAAAACACAAATTTATGCACATCACAACTTTAATGTTTACTTTGTTGGCAAATTTTAAGAACTTTTTTGACATGCATACAATTTGCACATTATGGTTACGGACTGCTTGGCCAGAAAGTTGAACCAAGAATAGTATCTGGGCTGGCTACAGTTACAGTACAAGAAGCACTCGCGTGGGTAGCAAAATGGCCCTACTGCCCCTCTCTCACTGGTGCATGGTCCAGAAGCCTCGGACTGGCTGATGTTGCTGGAGAAGTTAAGAACATGATGTGCTCTGTGGTTATTGCTGGCAGGTGGCAGCTGCACCCGCTACTGGCAGTAGATCTGGCATGAGGAAAGGCTCTCCCCTGGGAGAGTCTTCTGTCCTCTTGTCCCTGCTCCCCCTCCTCCTTGGCAGGAGTAGCTTGGTCCCTTCTCCTCAGGATGGCAAATCTGCTTCTGCCTACTTACTTGAAACAGTTCCAAATTGTGTATGCACTATAATGTTTTAACCGCTTATTATGTTTTATTGAGATATGGACTGACTGGGTGAGCTCTAAGGTGGGTGGGAAACTGGCTGCACCAACAGGCTGAAAGGATTATCAGCTCAGGGTCCGACTGGAGGCTGGTTACTAGTGGCATTCCTCAAGAGTCAGTACTAGGGCCAATGTGCTTTAATGTCTTTGTTACTGAGTTGGACATGGGATGGAGCGAATGAATTTGTGGATGACGCTATGCTGGGGAGCAAGTCCAGCAATCCAGAGCAACCTTGTCATGCCAGAGGAATGGGACAACATGAAGTTCAACAGAGTGAAATGCGAAGTCCTGCACCTGGGGTGGCAGACTGGCAAGGATGCATTTCTGTATAAAAGCACTTGGGGCCTTGGCTGATAACAAGTCGAACCTGAGACAGGTGTGTGTACTTGTGTCAAGAAAGGTCAACAACCTACTGAGTACCAGCAAGAAAGCAGCCAGCAGGTTGTTCCCCCTCTCTTTGGTGAAAGAGAGACAGCATCTTAAGTGCTGTCTCCAGTCTGGCGCTTGCCAGTAGACATTAGTAAAGAGAGGCATGTCCAGCAGAGGTCTACCAAGATCATTGAGGAAGCTGAAGCACGTGATGTATGAGGAATGTCTTGAGAGTTTGTTCAGTTTGAAGAAGAGAAGATGAATCATACTGCTGTCTTCAACTACTTGATAAGTTATAAAGAAGGTGGAGTCAGACTCTTCCTTAGATGTGCCCAGCAAAAGAAAAAGGGGCAATGGACACGTTACAGCATATTAAATCCTGTTTTGATATTAGGGAAATTTCACACTGAAGGTGCTCAAACATTGGTACAGGAGCACAGAGGGCCTGTGAAATCTCCATCTGTGCAGATAATCAAAATGCAACTGAACCCCTGAGAAACCCCATGTAACTTTTGAAGCTGTCTCTAACCTTGTCTTTGTCCCTGCCTTTAATGGGGTTTTTGGACCAAATGACCTCCAGAAGTCTCTTCCAACTTAAATTATTGTGTGCTTCTACTGTATATCTATTTTCATATTATGGTACAACTGCCTGCTAATAGCAGTTTCTACAAATGGAGAATGTTACAGTAAGTTGTAAGTTTTAAAATGCAGATCTGATCTGAAAATTAATGCATTATTTTGCATATTAATGCAAGACACACAGTATAAAAGGCCCCTGCTGGATTAGATTTTGCTATAGATTTATTTGTTTTGAGCAGTTTGAACTATTTGATCAGCTATTCTGTTGCAGGAAAATCCTTTTCTCACACCATTTTTTCTGTGGTGAAATTGACTGTTTACTAAATGCTATGGTCACTACAATATCCTCATTCTAGGTACTAGTCAGTTAATCCTAGTTCTTACTTGGATTCTGCTCATTGCCTGAATTCTCTGGTCTGGATTAGTCTTGTCCGATGACCAGTCCCTAATCCTCTTCTGAAAAAACGTGCTGAATCATTTCTTTTCCTTCCTTTCCTGTGTGAAACTGCTCATTTCCCTTCAATTTTTGTCATATGAAACTTTTAGAAATCCTCTTTTCTTGTCTTTCTTCTTACCTTGTAGCTGACTGCTTTGCACATTGCTCCAGAGTTTCGCTCTTGTAGGCAAAACTGGGTGAATGGACGTACTGAGTCTCAGCTTCCGGTGGGAGCTGTTGAGGCAGGAGCATACTTCTGTTTACTAATTGACCCTTGTCTCTCACCTAATGGGTATGCAGAATTGAATGCTATGAAGACATTTGTGACACAGCATAATATCAACATAATAATATTGATCAATTCATTAATTGGGTGGGCAAGGGGGAGCGTCCCAAACTGTTGAATCTCCATGCGATCTGCATTATTTTTTGGCAGAACTTTAGGAGCAAGTTTTCTTGGCTACCTCAATTAAAACATTCAGAATTGAAGCACTTCCTCTTGATCGCTATAAATGCAGAAACTTTCCTGGCTTAGGCTTTTGGCTGACGTCACCTGAGATGATCCAGTATCTGTTATAAACCCATTATAATGAGACATCCACCCAAGTGTCTGGGAAAAAAAAACCCAAGCCATGTGGTTCTGTTCAGGAAGGCAGGACTTTGGTAAGAAAACTGCAAATTGAAGGGAAATATTTGTTGTTGCGAATGCCTTTGAGTACAGCAGTGCTCTGAGAACGTGTCGCTGAGAGAAGCAGAGATACCACTTAAGGATAAGCGTGGTGAGATAGGACGTGGACATCACATGAGATGCTTTTATTCAGACTTGGTTCAGAGAGCTCAAAAGATGCATGAAAAGACATGAAGTCTTCATTGGTACTATTGCAATGATACAGTTTTTCTAGAACTTTGAGGGGTCATTACAAGTATCACAATGGTAACTATAGATATAACTTTTTTCTACTTACCTATATGGTGACTTTCCCTAAAGCCAGCCCAAGAGGACAGAGGTCCTTTTTGTGACTATGATGGATACTACTAGAATGCTCTTGTTTGATTATTGTTGTGCCATGTTCCTTTGGGAAGGGCGGTTCATGCTAGCAGTAGGTGCCCCAGGGGACAGAGCTGGTGAGGGCAGGGGCTGCTGGGCTGTGTGGGGTGGAACAGGCAAGCAGCATGGGGTCACACAGGTTACAGTAGCTGCAGGGCTCCGAGGAGACACAGGAATCTTCTTGGAGACCAAGAAAAACAGGGTTTGCTGCTATTGAGAAACCGTGCAGGAAGTGAGGGTGTGTTGACAGAGGAAGAGTATTCTGTAAAAACTCTTCCTTTTTGTGGCCTGCTTACTGTGAATTTTCTTGGGCTTTGCCATTTCTGCAATGGAGAGGAATATCAGTGATGCAAGCAAAACGACCCAGCTGGTGTTAGAGGTGAGGTGTCAACATGTGTGCCTGTGCCAGGTCGTTCCCTCAGACCACCCAGCTTATCTGAGGTGGGTCTCACAGGAGATGAACTTTTTCAGACAAAAAAGCAGCTGGCTGCTCAGAGGAGTACAGACTGCTGTCTGAATGAGAGTACGATCTGGAGCTGGGTATGAAATTAAATGTTGCAGAGATTACATAGAGACTAATCTGGAGTATTGCATTCAGTTCTTTCCCAAGAGGCTGCATTCAGGCCATATTTCCTTCCTTTATTATCTGAAGCAGCCTTAGCTTGCAAAGCTGAGAAGAGTTGGAGAACAGGGATTTTCATTTTCTCTTGCAACTACCTTTACTTCTCCTGCAATGTAATTTTTTGCGGTTACTGTATGTATGCTTCCAACAATGATACCAATTTCCATAATTCTAAGGCCTGCAGCTAGTTTATGAAGCTACAGCACAGGTGTGATCATTAGATCACATCTGGGGAATATTGCACAATTCTCCTGCTTCTAAGTCACAGACTTCTTCAGCAGAAGGCCCTGTTGACTTGTTGGAGAATGTAATTTTGCAAGAACAAATCCCTGGGGCTTAGAAAGTTTGTCAGCCGAATTCCAACAAGATCATGGCAAGACTAGCTTTGAATTTTTATAAGAAAAAGATTAGATTTGCTGGCTAGAGGACATGACAGTGACCATAAAGACAACAAAGGTTGTTTAGGCTGCTTTGCATGGATTTGTATTTATATTTATATTAACTAAACTACATCTGGTAAAGTACTATCTGGTGAATAAATTAATACCAGAGAAAGTTTGGTGCCACGTTTAGGGCTTTCTCCATCATTTTCTAGCTGTCCAAAAACTATTATCATTGTTTATAACCTTAGAATATTAATTAATGTCTCCTGTCAGTAACTTGTGACTGCCTTTTCTAAAACTATCAAAGGACAGTGACATCTTAAATTTTCATCAGAATTGCTTCTATTATTTGAACTGTAAGTAGCAGGGTTCAAATGCTTTCTTTTTCTTCTACAGCAACTAATTTCTCAATAATTTCTTCATAAATGTTACCCTGTAACAAAGAGAAAACAGTAGTCTGTGTTTTCTTGTCAAAATAAAGCTTACATGAGCCTGTTATTATTTTTACTATTGCCTTGGCATCTCAGTATATCCATAGTGCTATTCTGCCAATTTTTTTTTTTTAAGATAGCTTCACAGATATTTTATTATTAAGTGCAACAAGGAAAACTTCTATAAGTATGTCAGTGATAAAAGGAAGACTAGGGAAAATGTGGGCCCTCTCTGGAAGGAAACAGGAGACCTGGTCACCCAGGATATGGAGAAGGCTGAGGTACTCAATGACTATTTTGCCTCAGTCTTCACCGTCAAGGACTCTAATCACACCACCCAAGTCACAGAAGGCAAAGGCAGGGGCTGTGAGAATGAAGAATCGCCCACTGTAGGTGAAGATTCTGTAGGGCCAGTTCTGTTTAATATCTTTATCAATGATCTGTTTAATATCTTTATCAATGATCTTTATCAATGGACGAGGGGATCGAGTGCACCCCCAGTAAGTTTGCAGACGACACCAAGTTAGGTGGGAGTGTTCACCTGCTTGAGGGTAGAAAGGCCTTGCAGAGGGGTCTGGACAGGCTGGATCAGTGAGGCCAATGGTATGAGGTTCAACAAGGCCAAGTGCTGGGTCCTGCACTTGAGTCACAACAACCCCATGCAGCGTTACAAGCTTGGGGAAGAGTGGCTGGAGAGCTGCCTGGCAGAAAAGGACCTGGGGGTGTTGGTTGACAGCCGGCTGAATATGAGCCAGCAGTGTGTCTAGGTGGCCAAGAAGGCCAACAGCATCCTGGCCTGTATCAGGAATAGTGTGGCCAGCAGGACTAGGGAAGTGATTGTCCCCCTGTACTCAGCACTGGTGAGGCTCCACCTCGAGTACTGTGTCCAGTTTTGGGCCCCTCACCACAAAAAGGACATTGAGGTGCTGGAGTAGGTCCAGAGAAGGGCAATGAAGCTGGTGAGGAGTCTGGAGAATAAGCCTTCTGAGGAAGTGGCTGAGGGAGCTGGGGTTGTTTAGCCTGGAGAAAAGGAGGCTGAGGGGAGACCTTACTGCTCTCTACAACTACCTGAAAGGAGGTTGTAGCAAGGTGGAGGCTGGTCTCTTCTCCCAAGTAACAGATGATAGGACGAGAGGAAATGGCCTCTAGTTGCACCAGGGGAGGCTTAGACTGGGTATTAGGAAAAATTTTTACACTGAAAGGGTTAGTAAGCATTGTAACAGGCTGCCCAGGGAAGTGGTGGAATCATCATCGCTAGAGGTATCTAAAAGATAGGTACCTAAAAGAGGTAGACATAGTGCTTAGAGATATGGTTTAGCCATGGTTTTTGTCAGTGTTAGGTTGATGGTTGGACTCGATGATCTGAAAGGTCCCTTCCAACCTAGACAATTCTATGATTCTAAGATCAAGTACGAGAACAGATGAGGAACATGAAGGTACACAAGTCCATGGGACCTGATGAAATTCATCCGCAGGTCCTGAGGGAACTGGTGGATGAAGATGCTAAGCTGCTTTCCATTATATCTGAGAAGTCATGGCAGTCCGGTGAAGTTCCTGCTCACTGGAAAAGGGGAAATATAACCCTCATGCTTAAAAAAGGAAAAAAGGAAGACCTGGGGAACTACAGGCCAACCTCTATGCCTGGCAAGATCATGGAGTAGATCCTCCTGGAAACTCTGCTAAGGCATATGGAAAATAAGGAGGTGATTTGTGACAGCCAACATGACTTCACCAAGGGCAAGTCATGCCTGACACATTTGGTGACCTTCTATGATGGAGTTACAGCATTGATGGATAAGGGGAGAGCAACAGACGTTGTCTACCTGGGCTTATGCAAAGCTTTTGACACTGTCCTGCATGACATCCTCTAAATTGGAGAGACATTGATTTGATGGATGGACCACCCAGTGGATAAGGAATTGGCTGGATGACTGCACTCAAGGGGTTGCGGTCAACACCTTGATGTCCAAGTGGAGACCAGTGACGAGTGGCGTTCCTCAGGGGTCAGTACTGGGGCCGGCACTGTTTGACATCTTTGTTGACGACATGGACAGTGGGATGGAGTGCACCCTCAGCAAGTTTGCTGGTGACACCAAGCTGTGTGGAGCGGTTGACAGGCTGGAGGGAAGGGATGCCATGCAGAGGAACCTGGACAGGCTTGAGAAGTGTGCCTGTGTGAACCTTATGAAGTTCAACCTGGCCAAGTGCAAGGTCCTGCACGTGGGTTGAGGCAATCCCAAGCACAAATACAGGCTGGGCAGAGAATGGATTGAGAGCAGCTCTGAGGAGAAGGACTTGGGGGTGTTGGCTGATGAGAAGCTCAACATGACCCAGCAATGTGCACTCACAGCCCAGAAGGCCAACCGTATGCTGGGCTGCATCAAAAGAAGCATGGCCAGCAGG
>VYZM01023826.1:3081-28978 GCA_013398915.1 Dromas ardeola | reverse complement strand
TCCCTGGAGGTGTTCAAGGCCAGGCCGGATGGGGCTTTGAGCAACCTGGTCTAGTGGGAGGTGTCCCTGCCCATGGCAGGGGCGTTGGAACTAGAGGATCTTTAAGGTCCCTTCCAACCTAAACCATCCTATGATTAGTTACCACACACACTACGTTTCCCGTGATGACTGCAGTGAACAGAAGGATTCATCACAGCAGCTCTGGGAGCCTGGACTCTCCCCTGGGCAATCTGCAGGTTTTTTCCCTCACTGGAAGGGACCAGTCTGGGGCTTGTAAGCCATGTGGAGGTTGAGGCAATGGAAGCGCAGTTCCAGTGTCTGGCCCATGTGGTGACCAGCATCAGTGCTGTGATAATATGCCAGGGTTATGTGTGGTCCAAATTCATTCCAGTATGAAGTGAGGAATGCCAAGGCTGGCATCACCAAACAGCTGGGCATTATTCTTTTCAGCAGAGGAGAGGAAAGTGTTCAGGGAAACCACTCTTTATGAGTTATTGGGAGGCATTGTGTACTGCAGCTCTGTACAGAGAACTTACAGTTTAGAAAGCTGGTCTAGATGTTTCAACACAGATAACCTTAGTGGGAAAATAATCTTAGGAAACAGGGATTGTTGATTGAAGGAAACAGTTTTCCCATATATTCTTGATTGTTCATAGAACTTACTGGTGGGTGAAGTTAAGCACCTTCCTAATTTTTGTACTGTTATTCTCTCAATTTCCAAATAAAGCTTCATGCTTGGATGTGCAGTGAACGTTATGGTTTTTCCCTTGATGGGAAAAGGCATAAATAGGCATTGTCCATCCATCCATATTAGAATCAGAAGCTTTTGAATGTAAAGATTTTTTTAATGTTGCATGACTGTTACACTTTAATCATGTAAGCTGAAAACTACTAATAGAAAAACTTATATTACTTAGGTGCTAGAGGTAAAATAATTTAAGTCATGTCTGCACAAATTGTAACTCTATGACTTTATCTAATCACAAGACAAACCATGTTTTAAAAGTACTGCTACGTGAGTTATTTAAATTCAAGTTGAATTATTTTGGTTTCAATCATGTTGGCTGACCAGAAACAATTATAACTTATCTCAGTTACAACTCAGCATGTGCCAGTGCATGAAGAAAAGGGTGCAGATCCCATAGTGGATGAGAGTGAACCAAAAAAAAAGAAAGAAGTCTCTTAGAAATGGCCTAATTGTGGTGTAGGCCATAATAAAAAGTACATTACGGGGGCTTTCAGAAGCTGTTGTACTTGAAGGCAGACCATTATCTTTGAGACAGTGCAGGGCAATGTGTCTTTTCCTTATGTTGGAGCTAACAGAGGAGGAAAGTAGACAATCGTGTCCTCTCTCTTCTTTACATTGTCTGGATGCTAGTAGAGGTGAGCAAGTTGAACTTCCCAAAGCCTTCTCCCAGCAACATATTCTTCTAATTTTTTCCCCCCATGCATTCTGTCTTTACTTTTTTATGTTGTGTCTTTTCGTCCAGAGCTTTGCATATTCTTTGCCTTCTTCCTGTGTTTAGAGAAATGGAAGCAAACAGGAGTGACAACGGGAAGGATAGATGTTTTTCCCTATGGTCTATTCTGAATCCTGAGATCTGCTCAGAACAACTTGCCATTGCAGCTTTAAACTGCTATGTTAAGATCTGAGCCAGAGCCTGGCCTGGTGAGGGACAGCAGGCTAACCCTGCACATGTCGTTCTCTCCCCATTTGGTAGTAAGGCAGTGAAGAATAAGTGAGGGAATGAAGGATCAGAGAAGCGACCACATCTCAGTGGCCCTTTGCTATGAGAAGGCAGTATTAAAGTGAATAATAGAACTTATGCAGAGACCATGTTTCTCCCCAAGGCTGCAAGAGCCAAAAATCAGAATAGCTGGAAAGCAAGGTCATCAGAGGAGCTGACTGCAGAGCTGGACACAGGCCCCAGGATCTGTGACCTTCTTTATGTTTTTCTTTGCTAAGAAATTTTGTAAGGAAGCTTATTAGGAGGAAAAAGCCTTCAAATCTCATCAATGACAATAGCTGGCAGCTGCAGAGAAACTTAAATTTTAGTGTTTCAGGAATCATGCAAATAGCTGTTTCAGTGAGAGAATAGGGAATTAGTTCAGGTTTTCACAAAGCACCTCCTGAAGTGAAGATCACTAATGAGTAATTTGGAATTGTTGTCAGATCACTGGCCAGATAGGAATTTGCAGTCAAGCAATGATATTGCTGCCTGTTAACAGCAATCTAATTAGTAGTAGTAGTTCTAGGCTTTATGTATGTCATCCCTCTGTACAAAGAAGTTTTCTGGAATTATCAGGTGCATAGTCATTATTGCCAAACAGTCTTTGATCCTAAAGTATTTTCTGAGCCTTTCCAAAAACTGACTTAAAAGAAAATTTGCTTTTGTTTCCATCTGTACCTCTTGTTAAAATTGACCAAGAAACGTATAGCGCCCCTTTATATTGAGCTATGAAGCTACAGGTCAGATTCTAGCTAATAAAATATGAGAGAGGGAGCTAAAGTGCAAGGGAATGAGCATGCTGAAATTATAAGAGATACATACTCATGGAATTACAATTTTCAATTATTCTTTTAAAAAAATAAAAAAAACCTTATCATCTATCCCACAGAATATCTTTGTTACTGACTGCAGCTCCTCTGTAATGAAATAGCTGTTTATAAACAGTATAAAATGCTTTTCATTCGACTTCCAGAGGGAGTCAAATGCACAGTTTGCAGGCTTTTACAAACGAGCCTAGAGAATTGTTGAACAGCAGTCAAAATATTCAGCTAAGGCATGTAACTGTAATCTTCAGCAAGTTAATTTTTCTTGACTGAATAACAATGGGCCTCTGGGCCAGGGACGAGTGCTGACTTTCATGGGTGATGTGCACATGCGTCTGTGTACCAAACCTGGCCCGAGAAACCCTAGGTGGTGAACTTGCCATTTAGAAAGATAAACAGTCTCTTCAATTTAGTATAGAATCATAGTAATTTAACATACTTGAGCCAAAGTAATTACCTTTCACTGTTTCCACAGCATGAAATTACAGTCTACAATAATTCTGAAATATTGATTCTTTCAGGCATCTGATGTTAGAAGTGTTCCTTGAATACATTGTGCATGCTGGAAGAAAGCGAAGTTTTTACATGCCGATGTTGAGTGATTTGACTTCTTTTTAAATACAGTACTGTATAGTTTGAGTCTCAAAGTACTGTGTTGTTGGAAACTGTCTAGCAGCTGCAGAGAAGTTGCCACTGAAATTCCTCATGCATGCACCTCAGGTGCCGTCAGTTTTTGTTTATGTTTTATGAATTTCTAATATGCAAAATATGCACGTCCCCGAGATAGGCCTTCTTCCTGGTTTTTCTTTGAGTTTTCTCTTGTTTCTGTATCTTATTGAAAGAAATCAGTTTTGCATGGAGAACACCATTAATAATGAAATGCAGTGTGTGTGCTTTTTAAAAGTCTATTTCTTCCTTATAAATAAATGGTAATTTGTTTTAAAGCGTCATTGCACACAGTGTTCAGCTGGCTCTCATGCATTCGATTATTTTAAATAAATGTACCATAAATGGAACAAGTTCTTTCTAATTTGCAAATGATATGCAACATTTTTCAAAAAAAAGAGAGAAAAAAGAAAAACTGTAAAATTTGTTCTTAACTACATCTCATTAATGTGAAGCTGTTCAATGACCTGTAAAGATTAAAGAATTAGTGAATTGGTAAAATTATCAGAATGAAAAATCTGTATAATTTTGATTTCAATTTAAAAATCTGCTAAACAGTCTAGGGGCTTTAGAAAAGTATATTACTTTTTAATATCGGTTCCACAAATGTCCTAGTATCAGTGTTACAAATGGACTGAAATAAAGGCAACAAATAGTATGTTTAAATGTATAGTGTTACAACGTTCTGTTAAAGCTGGTTTTTTTTTTCTTTTCATTAAAACAACTGAAGACATTTAATTAAGTGACCACTCTGCTAAGTGGAGCAAAAATTAATATACATAAATGAATTTATGTGTGGGCAATGATGCATAATTAAAAATATGCTTCAAATAAGGAGTCGAGGAGAAAGAAAACAGTTTAACAAGAATCTTCAAGACTATTGCCTCCTTAATTTTTAAAGTCAGACATGCATAGGATTAACTTATTGGCAGCATTTGAACTAAAATTTATGACAAAATTGTCTTTACAATACTGGAGCCGTGGTATTATGGGACAGTGATTTACTGAAAGCTAGTCTTGACCAGAGAAATCCTCTTACTACCTTGTAACTATTGCATGTTACTCAGCTTGGTGAAAATGCTGGCCTTAGGCATACCTCCTCTTTGCCAGACATTTATTCAGAACTTACTGAAGTTCTCCTTCTGGCAAGATATGTCAAAGCTGGAGTGCACAGAAAACATTTATACAAAAACTAAAAGAAGATGTGGTATATAAAGGTTCCTTTGACATGGGATGATTATATTGATCATGTGATCTTAGTTGTAGGCTACCTACTTGGGATAGAATTCACTTTTTATCACTTGGTAGTTGGAAGAAGTCAGCAAAGGAGTGAACTTTCTTAATTGAAAAATGGAGTCACTTGATCTTTAGGTCCTTGGATGTTTCTTGTCAATCTATATAGTTATCCTTTGTGGGGCATAAGTTGTAGGGGTTTTCTTATGATGCAGTCTTTGTAAGACTTAGAAATGCTTTGAAGAGCCATCATTCCATTCAACCCGAGGTTTCAGGCGGTTTCTCCATATTTTCCCTAATGAACAAATGTCAGTATGATGAACATAAAGCTTTTACGTGTTGCAAATCTCACACTCTTGTTAAGGAGTATATAAGGTATGTGGCGATGGAAAATCAGGCCTGTTTGTCTTTTCTAACAAATACAGGAAAGAAGGGGATTTGGATTTTGGTTTTGTGATTGTTTTTGTAATACTTGTGAGTGTTACTTGAAAAAAGCTCCATGCTTTTTGTGTTACAGATTACTGACATTTTATTTGAACCATTACTGCTGACTTCGGCCCTGCGTACTATTCTTGAAGAGAGACAAAGCAGGAAGAAAACTGCAGCATCCACCTACACACCTCGTGTGTTGCGGGGATGCTGCAGTGCGAAGGAGAGAGGAGAGCGGCACAGAAAGCCCTCCCTGCATGGCTCTCCTCTCCCATTCCAGGAAACCAGCAGCTGCTGTTCTGGTGATGTTCAGGTTCAGCTGAACCCCCATCCCCACTGAAAAAAAAAATAAACTCCTTTATCCCCTGTGGTATTTTATTGGCAAGTTTAGCTCAGTAATGAGAGGGCACTTTGGGGAGTACAAAAGCTAGAGTCCCTAAGGCCACGTATAAAGAACAGAACAGCAACAGTTCTTTACTATTTTTTACTAATAAACACATGTAACAGTAACTGCCATTACTTAATTACTGCAAAGCAGTTTTAAACAACTGGCTTAACACTGTATTAACACAACATAAAAACAACCGCACCAGGAGTATCACTCGTCATTATTGGATATGGCCCTATTGAAGCCAATGGCATGAAATTAATAGGTGCAGGGTTTGGCCCCTTAGGCCCCTGTTGGTCTAGGAATTCATTGCCTCACGCTCAGGTTTTCCATTGCCTTACAGCTCCAGCAGTCTTATTTTCATGAGCTTTCACAGTGTTTCTATTTCTAAATAAGTATGTGTAGTTTTTTTCATGATACCTATGGAGTAAGAGCTTAATTTCTGTAACTAGTATGTTTGTCTACTTCAGATGCTAGTTAACCCTGAGAGTGGGTAACTATAGAACAACCTCTGCCTTCAACATGTAAAGCTATTCCCAGAGGGTAGATTAGTTCTCGTGGCTTGGATTTTCAGATACACTTAAGCAGGTAGTTTTAGTTTCTCTGTACCTGCGAGTTTTATCCAGCTGATTTCTTCTTCTACTAGCTCAGTTCTGGAAACACACTGTGCCTTCCATGAATGTCTTCCAAGATAACTTGGTTCTTGTGGGAGCAATGGAAATGAACTGAGCAGCCACCTTTCTGTTCCATCAGTGGCAATTTTTTATCCTCTGTGACATTAATCACAGTGAAATGGGGAGTCCACAAAGAAAAGCAAATGCTTATAAGGTAGAGTATTCTTTTTCAATGGTAGATGCTGCTCTCAGGGTTGTATGTGATGCAGGAGTGAGGAAGAAGAAAGAAGTGTGGGTAGTAACTGGCAGAAGGAGATGCTTGAAAAAGGAGAAAGCTTGAATAGCAAGCTATGCTATTTGTCCATTTTGTGGCATTTCCATTGTTAAGAGATTAAAATAATAGCATTCCCCCTTCCCCCACTGGCTGTCAAAAGCTCATTCAACTTGCCCTGGTAAAAACTTCTTTATAATCTTTTGGCCTGTAACGTTGTGAGCATTATTCTGTTTTCATTTCCTTTCAGAATCTTTTGATACAATGCTGCACAAAGGGCTTTTCTAATTACATGCAAGTTTTGTAAGTATTGTGTAGGGGTCTACTGCATGGACTGATGATTTTTTTTTTTGAAGATAACAAAGGCAAAAAAGTAATTGTGAGTTAAGTCAGTTGAGGGTACAAGGAGGTGGAGAAAAATGAAGCGTCACAAGGATCAGTTTTAGGACTAATTCAATTTACTTTATATCTTAATGATCAAGAGGAAAAAACCATATTCCAAAATGATTTAAGATGCCAAAGATACAAAGCAAAGGGTAGTCAAAATAGAGAAAGAGGGCAGTATAATTAAGAATGATTCAGATAAATTAGCTACATAAATAGGAAGTAATTTATATTTATGGATATTGATCTGTATAAAGCTAGGGACAAACAGATAAAAGGAATGTAGTACTGAGAAGTTATACCTTGGGTTTGTGTTTTTAGGATAGAAAATACTGTAAATGAGGAGTATTTGGGAACATGCTAAATATTTCCAGCAGGATAATACTTTGAAACAGGAAACTTGCTCCCTGGTGCTTTTTGTGCTGCTTGATTTACAGATGAAAATTGTCTCTCTCCAGCTGTGAAACGTGTACTTTCTTCACTTCTCATTCACTTGTTTTGTGATAGCAGCTAGAACCTCTGTAGTGCCATGCTCCTTAAGCTCGTGCTAAAGAGAGAGAGCACAAAGATTACAAGGGCTAAATGATTTGCTTTTGAATTTCTTCATAATTTTAGAAAATAACTTTTCTAATATATTTAGAAGAAAGATTCCAGCCTCCTGCTCTCCTTCCTGTCCATACTTGCGAATTTCCCCATGGTCTTTACTTAAGGAAAGAGAACAACTAAAGCCCTTTTATACAGCGTTTCTGTCTACCTAGTTTGGACAAGTAGATATATTCTCATGTGAAATTCTGGACGCAGTTATTACTGACGAATATTGGCTTCTGAAATCCAACCAATGTCCCTCTTTCTTCATAAGCAAGATTGTCAGTAGCAAATGGTCTCCTTTGAGTCCCTCTCACGGGCAATATCCCTACATACAGGGTTCAGACTCTCTTCTGGCATTTGAAGATTTTACCCATTGACCAAATGTTGCATTTTTTCTCTCCCCAAAGGTTCTTATAAAAATGGTCCAGTAACAAGTCCAGGTGAGAATGAACAGAGTTATTAATACCACTCATGGGAGTACGAGATACACACTTTCAGAGGAGATACCAGAGATTCTGTGCTCCTCTCACATTGAACTCAGGGTTTGATGGTAATGGGAAAGAAAGCAAGCACTGACAGCTCTCCTGCCTAACGAAGGGATCACTGCAATCACTAGATTAGCTGGTGTCCAGCTGTGGGCGTGCATTGACACAGTCAGCATGGCATCTGTTTAATTCCATTTTTCTGTTGCTGTGAAGGGGTAGCACCTTTCAGTCTGGTCAGAGAGTAACCTTGTCTGCGTCTGCAGTAGTTGTGGGAGGTACATGGTGTTCCCCACCTGGTTCATGCAACAAATTTACTGTGGAAAGCAGGTTTTTAGGAGAATGGGAAGGAGAAAGGTCAGAAAACGTTTCTCAATCTGGGTATTCAGATGCATATCTCAGTTCAGACATAGGCTATGCTTCTGCTTTGACCACGTCAAGTCAGTCACTTTAGTCACCCTGGAAATGATTACTCAAGTCTTTCTTTGAAAAAGGCAGTCTGATCATTTTGTAAAATGTTATTTTTTTTATCAGAATCACTTAGTTAGGGTCCTGCCTTCTTTGGGTATTAGGCCACTTCACCTGGTTTCAGGACATCTGCCAGTTTCCAGTGCTTTTTGTTTGCATTACTGGTTGAACAGACAAGATTTGTGCAGATACCGCTCTATACTGGCTTTACACATTGTCCTTTTGGACTTAAGTTTCTCTCTACCTTTCTGCGTGTAAAGTATTATAAAAGACTGAAAAAAATAGGGTGGTGTTTTTTGCTCTTGGAATTTCATGGAAAGTCCACAGAAGTTTTTCTGGCCTGACATCTGGCGGGGGAGGAAAGGGAATTCATATTTCCACAGAAAGGTCAAACTCTGTGAAAAGAATTAGCTGAAAAGTCTGTGGGAAATAATTTGGAAAATCACTCCCTCCTCACCTAATGTAATTCCACCTGAGTTGGCTTTCAATGTGAGGGTTGTTGCACGAAGGTAAACTTTTAATCTGTCGTAAACATTTGCTGTTGTATTACTCTGTTGGAATGTTAACATCAGATTTCAGTAATGAAAATTTAGAGATCCGAGTTCTGTAAGTCAGTTTGTACTGAAATTTCAGTATCGGTCTTCCAAAACTGGCAAATAGAAAGACTCTTAATTATGAGAAATATCTGTGAATTTTAGAGGTAGAAGCTAATTTTGCACATTTGCCATAACTTTCCATTATACCAAAGCATCCAGAGGAGACCGAGTGTTGATTGCTGGCATCTTGAATGCTTTCTCTCTTCCCCTGGCCTTGCCTTTGGGAATGAGACTGCTCCCAAAGGGAAAAATTGAACAAAAAGAGAGAAGGTAGCTGTTCAGCAGTAGTACTCCAAACTGTACAAACCAAAATGGAAATGTATGCAAAAGTCCGATCTTCCTCTTTTCTGTCTGTCTTGCACAGACAGAGGAAACTTATCTTTCCATTCTTCAGTCTTTCACTTGCATGAAAGGCAAGGGTGCTCACCTTTCACTGAAGTTAAAATAGTCTATTTAATTCTGAATTAATTCCAGATTTTGCTAGTCAGCTAATATAATATATTTAGTGTAAACTTATTAGGTGTGAGGGCAGTGATTTATTTTAGTTCTGTACCGGAGTAGGAGGAAACTGTTTTGGGGAATTCAGAACCAAAAGGAAAACACTCCCTTTTACTTTTGATTCCACCCCCTGCTTTGCTTCAGCTGTATCTGTTGCTTCAACTGTATCTGTTCCCCTCATAGTCACTTCCTTTGCAAGTGTGGAAATATGAGTGAGATCACAACCAATGCCAAACACAAATTTTTAATTTGCTAATATTTTCCTGCAACACCTCATCATTTCTATTTCTTCATAACACCCCTACTGTGGGAAATAAGGTCACACAACACACTAGTACTTATTTCACAATACCTCCTGATGAGGAACATTTTACTATTCTCACATCTCTACCCCTTTTTCTCCGCCTCTCCCTGCCCTCCTCCCTCCTACTCGGCCCCTGCTAATAGCTGGTCTAAATTTCCCAGATTAATCCAATGTGCAAGAAACAGTGATACAAACTTGAAAATTAAATATACACAAAAGCAGAGAGGCTACAGAATGGAAGATGCACGTCCTACTTGATTTGCGCTGTGACAGACAGACTTATAAACAGATACACAGCTTTGCCTATAGCCACTGTATTCCACAAACCCTTTGAAATATTTCAGTTTCATGTCTGTGATAATTAAAGAGCAATGACCTTCTCATTAGCGCCAAGAGGGCTGATGATGATTGTTCCCCATTTTTCTTAATGGATGCAAGCTACATGCATGATCTTAGAATATCAAAGCAATTCTCCAAGATATTTATTAGAGTCAAAATTATGAAAACACATAGCAAACCTTTAGTTTGAATTACAAGTGTTAATATATGCAGAACCAAATGAATAGCTCATCTTTCTTCCTCTCTTGTATCTTAAATTTTTCATTACAAATTTCCAGGGCTTCAAAGTAGTATCTCACAGTCGGTCCCCTTTTTTCTCTCTTGCATGACAAAGAGCTGTCAAAAATTGTTCCTGTGTTTGTTAGTATTTTTCTCTTTTTTCTCTCATCTAAATGTCAAACAACTTAGCTTAAATAAAGCACAGCATTCTTCATCTGGTGCTTCTCAAAAGAAAAACAACACCACAGAAGGCATCTAAAAAGGCCCTAATTAATGTTTCTCATTGATTTTGTTTTAGTGTGATGTATTTTATGAAAAAAATATGAATCCAGAAGGCACTCTCATTAAAATCATTAGTGGCTCAATGTTAGCTGAAAACAGCTCATTCTTTGGTGCACTGTAGTGCTTAAAAGCACGTTCACACACACAGCTTCTTATTTAACATCACAAGCTAGTGTTAGATGAAAACTAGCATTAGTTTTGTCAGGTCCTATTGAACTATGATGAGCACAATGTACAAAAGCTGTATCAAGGTGAATAATAAGAATATACTGTCGCTGTATCTTGCATGTCTCTCTAGGCCCTCTTTCATGCCTAAAAACCCAAGAATGTAACTTTCTGTAATTGATTTCTGCGTTACCCTTTTGAGAAACAGCAACAGCCAAAAGAAAACGAAAGAATAATCTGGGGCCTGTTACAGCAGTAAGACCTACAGATGTTCTGGTTTTTAGGCAAGTTCCTGGAAGCTTATTGCCAAGGTTAAGAGAGACATGTTGCTATTGCAGAGCAGTGTCCACGGTTCTGTTTTGGTGCAACCACGCAGTGACTGTAGTCGTGTGCCCTCTTCAGCACTACTTTGTAGTTAAAACTAGAAGAAATTCTGTGTGTACCTTCCAGAGAACGAAAAAAAAAAAAAATTAAATGGGAAAGGAGGTATTTTCAAATAGTTTTGGTTGTTTTTTTTTTTTAAATTACAGCATGTTTTTTCTCTAATCTGCTGCAATCATTATTATTTATACAGGGCAAAATGTGCTTTCCAGAGCAAATATGACAAAGGCCTTTCTAAAGCACTGTGTGACGGAAAACCATTTTCAGAGCAACACTGCTTTGTACTGAAATACTACTTTTGCAGACAGAATTATTTCAACGTAAGAAAGGCAGTTTAATGATTTAAATCTGCTGTGTTTAAGTAAAACTGATCATCTTCATAAAACAGGTGTTTATCTGAGAACATTTCAGTAAGTCGATCAAATTCTGTGAAGTTGCAATAGAATAATGCAGTAGAATAGGCTCAAAAGTGAGAACTGTTGCTGTTGCCATACCCTGACACAAGGCAATAGAAATTGCTTTGGAGTTTTTTAGATTTAGGATGTACAGAGCTGCAAGTTAAGCAGAAACACATTTTGGCATCAAACATATGAATCGTATTTTGAAAAATAATGAAACAATAAGTAATGTTATTTTTTCTACTGTCTCTTTTGGATTTTTATAAGAATCTTTATGAACTGCAATAATACAGCTTGTAATAATATCTTTCTATTATGGAACCATACTGACAAATAGGACTAGTGAAAAGTAGCGTATATGGGGAATAGAAATATCTGGATTGAACAGTATAGCTGTTTCAGCTGTTTAAGCTTTGTAACATAGTGAAATGACTGAATTTTCATTATTTTGTGTCTTGTTTTTTAATATGTCATTCATTACAAAACTTCACTGAAAACTGAATCGCTGATGGATGTGTACTAATATATGGCACACTCTGCCACAGAAGTCGCATTTTTAGTAGAAGGGGTAATATTTATTCTGGTATGATCACTGTTAATGGGGCTGTCAACAAAATTTTCGTAGAAAAATAATTACACTGCAAGTAAGGCCATTTAGATCTAGATATGAGTAGTAAACCTGTATTAATTTAGGATTCAGACTATGTTAATGGTTTAATATTTTTTCTTTATAGAGAACACAATAGTGAGGTCATCTTTAATAAAGATGATAATATTGAACCTTGGTAGTTTTCCTTCCTATGCCTATAGGACATTTATGGCTGAAATATGGTTGAGAGCGCCTTAAAACGTCGTTTTATGGCAACCTCTGTGCAGTGCTATAAAGCACTTTCTGTTAATGATAAATAAACTATGGAAGATCTATGTCTTAGTAAAGGGCTGTGTTCTTTCCCTTGTGAACAACCTGACTTTAGCAATGTTTAACTTATCACAGTTACATGAGCTCTGATTTAACCCTTTTGTGAGTAGATGTAATTCCACTAGTGTCAGTGGATGCATAGACGGGCACCCTGCTGCTGAGTTTGGCCTGAGAAACACAGTACGCATAAAAGTTGCCATGATTGTTCTTTGACTTTTAAATGGCTTACTAGCTCAGGAATTGCCTCATTAAAAATTATATAAAATTGTCCAGTTTGTCTGCACATTACATTAGACGCCTCTTGCTAAAGCTGTGTGAGGCTGTCACTGATACAGTACTGAGTTCCTTAAGAGGTCATGAATAGGAAGCACAATTGGTTTGCGTTCTTTGCTGAAATATTGATTGAATTTATTCACGCTAATGCAGTTGTAGAATATAGTAGACATGGTAATGTACTGAAAAAGATAAGGGCAGATTTTGTGTTAAAGCTTCTCATATCACACTGATGTATGGGGATTTGCAAGCTCAGAAATATGGCTAGACTGAACTAATGTTCATATCCTACTCTTGATCACACAACTATGAAGCTGAAGTAATTCCGTTAAATTCAGACTGAATTTAGATCTTACGTAAATGAGGATTTTTCTAAGTTTACAAAGGCTTGTTTTGTTTTGTTTTGTTTTTCCCCCCTCTCCTGGAATATCTCAGTTCCTGTATGCTTATCCTGGGTGCTTGCTGAGACTGTAGAAAACAATACTGCAAACAGAAAATGTCCTAAGATCTCTCAGGTCTCAGATGAAACTTGGACGGGGACATCTGAAGCCTACCCTGTGTTGTCACTTTTCTTCTTCTTACACATGTTCAGACAGACTTTCTCCTTGCCTGTACATAATTTCTGGTGAAGGGGACACAGTGGTCTTTGTGTCAGTGAACCACTGGATGGCTGGTCCCCATTTACAGTGTGGTTTTTTTAAGGAAGATTGGCAATGAAGTCTATGTCCCTGCAATCCCTGTATCCATTCAGTGGAAATGGTGAGCTTCCTGATGTCCTCTTTAGGATGCAGAAATATTCTTTTGACCTTAAGGTTTGAAGAGTACTGTTCTTATTTCACGGCTCAATTACTCTCAGTAGATGCTATTTGCTACTCATTTATTTTACAACTGCGCCTATGGTTAGGTCCTCGTGCACTTAGGCTATCTACAAAATACAAACCTGTCCTTGACTTTGAAAGTTTGCAATTAAAAATAACTAATGCAGCATAGAAAAGAAGAGAAAAGCAGAGAGAAAGGGGGGTTAAGGACATTGCTAGAGATCACACAAGCAATCCGAGGACAGCCAGGTCTCCTTCCACTAGCCCTGTTATAACTATTACTAAGTTATCGCGCTACCACATTTTTGCTAAGATATGAAGCATTACTTTTGTTACCAATATTTGCTACAGAAGTAGAATGCTGCTTGGTTGCACAAGCTGCTTCTTGCTAAAGAAAAACCTTCAGGGGCATGGATTGTGACTGATAATTGTCTCAGGTACTTTGGATGAGCCAAGTATTCATTGCCTCTGGGAAGGTGAAAAATTTTAAAATTAAGAAGTTCCTGGCTCATGTGGGTGTAACCCAGTATATTTCTTCCCCTTCTGCACGGTATACCTGCACGTTATATGTGGTTACTGTCAAAGAGCTGTGTACTCCGACAGCAGCCAGAATATGTTTTTTATCTCTTTCGACTTAAAGAGCTTTACTCTGATGTGCAATCGTTAGCCATTCTTCAATAACTGATAGATAATGCTTTTGCAGCTGTAATTTGCTACAGCTGCATAAGAAAGCTGACTGATGGACAGAGAGGAACCGGAATGATAAAGTTTGGCTCCAGATCTAAACTTAATCAATGCTCGGAAGTTTCTCATACATGAGCTTTCTATGCAGGAACCCCTCTACTGATAGTATCTTGCACTGGTTGCACTAATAGTTATTTGCTCCTTTTGAATGTATTGGACTTCAGGAAAATGTTTTCCTAACTGTAAAAAAACAGTTTTCAATACAACCAGCCCATAACTAAAACAGCTGCGTGACAGTGTGTCTGCATAAAACGGCAAGGAGTACACAGCCATAGCTTACTGTTTCTGGATTACCTCAAATGCTAATGAAAGAAAAGATCTGCCATATTAAGAAGCTGCTATGTGCCTTACTTAATAAGTGCTTTGAATTCCTCTGGAAATAGAGTTTACAGTTTTTTTTCTTAATTCTAAATGTTGTATTTTGTCGATCTTCCGACACTGAAAACAATTTCTTATAAAGCATTTGTCTCAGATGATAACCTGCATTTGTCTGATTTATGAGTGTTATCTAGTAAAAAAAAATTATTTACAAACTAAGGAATTTTCTGCATTTTTATGTTGCTCCTCCTCCCTTTAATCACAGCAGTACATTTGATTTGTTTATACTCTAAGAATTCTCTCAAATTCATATTTTCCTTCCTTTTTCTGTTGCATTTGCAGCCCTGAATATGTGTCCTGTATTGTGCAATTCTTTAGTAAGTCTATCAACAATGAGCAGTGAGTAAAGGGAATGTATTAAGCAACATACTTCAAACTCATGGTTTTAATTAGCTAGGGACAGGATTTAGCAAGTCACAGCTTTTATTTAAACGGTCTTGACACAGCTCAAGACAGCAACAGCAAATTTAACACTTAAGGCCATATTAACAAACACAGATGGTTTCAGATTCTCTCTTTAGAACGTTACCGTTGCTTGAGATGCTGCAGAGCAGTTGGAAACTTTTCGGAATAATTGCTGCTTGCAAGTTTCAAGATTTAGCTGTGAGTTATGTCCACTATATTCTATCCATGCAAATGCTTTGATTCCTTTTATATATCAGTGTAAGAGACTTGACACATCAATGATTATTTGGTGTTCAGATCTTTTACTGCAGGCTGATTTGCCTTTATGTAGCAGTTTATACTGCCTATAACAACTGCACTATAATATTCTTTTTTTTGCACTCTGTGAAAGTATCTGAAATGTGAACCTCTTTCCATTTACATTTCAGAATGTGGGGGTTTTTCTTACTTTAAAGCTATGGGCCAAGAAGTACATTTTTAGCAGCACGTGTAGCTGAATAAACATACAGCTCCCATTAGTGTTAATTGGAGTTGCATATTCTACTTTGCCTCTCAAAGGGTTGAATACTTATGCCTAGCTGTTTAAAACAGAGTAGGAACATGCCATTTGAAGCTACAGACTAGTCCCAGAATTTCTGGCACAGAATAAAACCTAAATATTTAAGTAGTTTTAACATAGGCTTATGTCTAGCATAACCTTGCAGACTTTTATTTTTCTGTGCACATGCTGCTTTACTTGCATCCATTTGCGATGTTGTTCACTGCTTAAATATATTACTATTTTGGATTACCCACCCATGAAGAGATATTCAGTGAGCTGGGCTTTGCTCTTAAGTCTTTTGCTTTATTGTTATCTATATCTTAACTACGATTTTACTTAACCCCTGACGAACTTGCTAAGGGTGCACTCCATCCCACTGTCCATGTCGTCAACAAAGATGTCAAACAGTGCCGGCCCCAGTACTGACCCCTGAGGAACGCCACTCGTCACTGGTCTCCGCTTGGACATCAAGGTGTTGACCGCAACCCCTTGAGTGCAGTCATCCAGCCAATTCCTTATCCACCGGGTGGTCCATCTGTCAAATCCATGTCTCTCCAATTTAGAGACAAGGATGACGTGCGGGACAGTGTCAAACGCTATGCACAAGTCCAGGCAGATGATGTCAGTTGCTCTTCCCATATCCACCAAATTCATTCACATTCGCTCAAATTCATTCACAGTTTGAATGCATGTACTAATGCTGTGCTTGGAGCTTGTGTTCAGCGTCACCATATAGCTTGTTTTACCTCCTTCTGATCTTTGCTTTTTGTGTCGTAAAAAGTTTTTCTGTTTAGTTCTTGAGTTCTACTACTTCCAATATTCTTTAGTACTAACAATACAGAGAGGCACTGTGCTCCAAAGAGATTGTGGTCAGTAGTTTTTAACTTCTCCTGTATCGCGACTGTTTGCAAAGCTAATAAACTTTTTTTCACACAACAAACATCATGAAACTAGATTTTTTGCGAGTGTGGCAACACTTCTGAATTTACAATAGGAGGTGGAAACCAGGGATGGAATGATCTTTCAGTGTGTGACATGACATAGGAAAATGCATAGACTGGAAGAAGAGGAAAAGCTGTGAGAGGCATCATTGACAAAATATGACTACTGCTTAGTAGTTTGGGCCATTAATTGCAACAACAACTTGAGATACACGCCATTTCTTCCTTTCTGTTTTCTAATCAATATTATGTCTCCTTAGTGCTATAATGAAGTTAAACTTAAGGAAAAAAAAAAAAGCTTTGCTGTTCTTTCAACAGTACTGCCTTGCTGCCAACACTAATGTTAAACCTCTAGCAGTTTCTAGCATTAGAGGTTGACATTAATTGGCAAAGAAAAAATATCTGAATTATATTTATATTGCGAAGTAAACTTTTTGTATTTATACTTGTGCCCCAGCACCAGGGGTAGTCGTAAACATATCTCCTCTCCTCTAAGAGTCTCAGACCTCACTGGGGAGGAAACCGCTCCATCTCAGGAACTGATCTAGCAGAGCTGGCCTTCCCCCTGTTTTGACAGATCTGTGTGTTCAGACCTTATGAGGCAAACCAAGGGCGAAAACATTTTTCCCAGGCAAAAATCTTGTTTGTATTTTTGTTTTTTAATAAAACAGAAGTCAGAAGGATGATTAACAACACCAGCTGGTGACACCTGCCCCTGTGGATTGGTGGTCCACCACAGTCAGAAAACACTTGCTATACTTAGTTTTTCACATTAAACAGCACTCTAACACTAGGAGACTCGGGAAGGAGGACAAATCCGTAGTCTAATGCTACAACAGCTTTTAACTGTAGATGATGTTTTCTTGGTTAATTTAGAACTTTAGTGGTACCTAATTATCAGTATCAGGGAAATGAAAACATGTTTTTAAAGATCACTCTAATTTAGTCTTTAATTGTGTGCCTATGAGGTGCTTTTCAAACTTCCATGGTTGCTTTTTGGTAAGGCAATAGGGTAAATTAAGGTTTATTAGGTACCCGAGCAGTGTATTTTTCACTTCTTAAACTTGAAAGAATTTCAAATATTGTTTTATACTTTGAATTTTCTAGCCTTACTAATATATGTGTACGTATAAATATGCACATACACACACATATATGGATAAAATCCCCAAAATACTAATCTCCCTTAACTTTCCTTTGGAACTACTTTTTTCTGAAAGTGCACGTGGATCTGTAGTTGGTTTTATTCATACTGAGAAGTTTATTCCAGTGTCTTTGCAGATTCTCTTCTCTCCATTGCTCTTTTCTTATTTCAGCACCAAACCAAACATGTTGAAAATGCAAATATCTAAAGGCAAAGAACCAATTTGGTCAAGGATCCAGCATGATCTGCAAAGACAAACTGAGGAGTTTGTGGGGAATAATGTGCACCTGGGGAGACAGTATGGTTGAGTCTAGGGAGTGGAAGGGACGAGGAGGAAATGAACTATCAGCTGGAGCCTGTGAAAGAGAAAATTGCCTAAAATAAAATCAAAAGCTCCCACAAGAAAAATAGGAGGAAAAGATTCTCCTGTTGGCATTGTGGTGTTCTGTCAAGTGAACAGTGAGTGAATGGCTTTGGTTTAGATCTTGGACCCCAACTAATGTTTACTCTGCATGTAGCAATCCTGTTGGTCTTCTAAAAATAGTTCATTCAGATTGCAAATATGCACAGATTGCACCAGCCCTGAAGAACATACGCCTCCAAGATGTTGAAGAAACGATGAAGTGCCTATGTAACATGAATAATTTTTTTTTATGTATATAATTTGCTCTCTGCTAAAGTTTTAACTACTGCTTGGTGAGGTTTTGGGAGCTGGCACACAATTTCAATCTGATTTTTCCCTTCTCTTTGCTCATCTCCCACCTGTATAAGCCCCTGTTCATTCTCATTTAGAGTCCTGCAGGAGGGAGCCCACATATTTTGTCCTCCCTGTGATGTTCATTCTTTCCCATTTACTGTTTGGTTTTTTGATATCTATAGTTTGCTTTCTGGTACTGTTTGGAGGCCTCAGCTCTCTGTGCTGTGTGCCTGTGTACCCACACAGAAACAAACAAACAAACAAACAAAAAGCAAGATTTGCCTTGAAGACAAGGTGATGGAAGATGCATTTATCATCCCGTGAACGTTATGTAAAATGGAAAAAAGACATCTGTCAGTTTTAGTTGCCTGTGAAAGACCAGGCATAAGAAATGGCTTTGTTTTCCTTTGCCACAGCTAGGGACCTATACCATTATTATCCATCATATGGATTGTGTAAGTGCCAGTGCTGAAGTACATTTCACCAGGACTATCTCAAGTTTGATGGGCTCTTTAGTGCATGTTAAGTTGTTTTTCTCTGGCTTTTTGCTGTCTTTTGTCTTGAAGAAAATAAACTTACCTGTTGGCATTTGGTTTTACGCTTTACTTGAGCGTTTCCCTTTTAACATGAAACGTGTCTTCCTATGTTCACTCGCTGTAATGGTTATACACAGAAAAATTGTTGTGTTGCAAGCTAGACTGGCAGTGCAAAACTGATTACTCTGAGATACTGTACAATGAAAGGCACTGCAATCAGTAGTTCGCTAGGGCCAGGAGTGGTATGCTTGTGCTTGTGTGTTACCTGCTTGTGTCACATACAACTATGCTTTGGGGTAAAGGAAAGGTTCTTTGGGTCTGCTGAAAAGAAAACAGAAATTCAGAGGTCACAGTTATTGGACACCTAATAGAGGAAAATAAAGAAACGGAAAGTGTAGAAGTAGCTGTGATGACTGGATTGCAATGGATTATTTAAAGAAATAATTTTTGTCACTCTGGTGTATTAAATCACTTTGTCTCTAAAGTAATCAGTGCAGGGAGACTGCATTTTCCTCCACAGATCTTACATTCTGCTGTTTTTTCTTTATTCTCTGCCACTAAACTTTTCTGGAGAGAGCTGTTCAAGTCAGGTCAGGCACTTACTAGCCCTCATAGTAGTATCTGAAATGCTTTTTTCTCTTCCCATGCTTACGCTGCTGTGTCCCTGCGATCACACCTGCCTTTTCTTATCACAGTTAACCTGCCCTCTGCTGAAAGGGAACTGAATTATAAAGGCTCTCTGTGCACAGCTACAACGTGACCCAACAGGTAAGGCAGATGCTCCTCAGGCTAATTTAAGTATTCTGTTTCTAAGGATTTGAATAATTATTCTGCACTGGCATTAGCTGTTGGATGGTGTCACTCTGCCTGCTTTGGTTAATTAGTGAAAAGTCAGTTGTGAAGGAAAAGGATAGGTGGTGCTTTAGCTCTGGTTTTAAAATGTGAATGTTGCCAATACAGCAATATAAATGCCTACATGATGATTTAATGGTTTGTTTCCTTTCAAAATCCAGCCCACACGTGCCCAACTCTGTTTTGAAATTGTGATGTGGAAGTGACTCTTTTAATGGTTCTGAAAGTTTCTCCCAAGTTGTGACAATGTCAGGAGCTGAGGCATTATTCTCCACTTGGCATGTCTTTCATGTCAGCAGATACAATTTTTAAAAGTTAGATGTACTCTGCCTTTTATTTTTCATTATGCGCTCTGTCTGCTTCTGACTGAGGCTAGCAAAACTTCTTGACAAGACTGCCATAATGTAATAGAACCAAAAGATGAAAAATCAGAATGAGAATATTCAGTTACAAAATAATCCCTTCTGTGATTATTCCAGTCTAAAAACTCTGTTTGTTAGCGAAGTTTTCTGAGTCAGGCTGTACCTTTGTTCAGTCTTTGTTGTATCAGGGTTCAATAATGGTAATGGTTGGTGATATAACACTGATAGGTGGTGTAACAATTTGGGCCCTAGGAACTAAGGACTAAATACATGAAGTTACTTTAACACCGAGGTTCCCACTGTTTATAAGTATAAATTAATCCTCTCAAAATTTTGGGGGATTGGGCCCAGCAAGACCTTTACTTTATTTCACATAAGTAATGTAACACTATTCGATAACTCTTCACTGCTGCTTCTTCCTGCACTATTTGCAAGTTTGTAATGTGCTCAGGACTGAGTCTGAACCAGTTCCTGTGCTGCAGGACCAAGACATGGCACAGACGGGTCTTCTGCCTGAGTAAGGACTGCAGGATTTGGTCCCCTAGAAATACTTGACCCTCCAGAAAAGGGGAAAAAATGTAATGATTAAATTGGGGAAACACAGACTAGTACTGCTGAAGAACTTGTTGGATGCATGAGATGTTGCTCACTTTTATACTCTCTTGTAAAAAAAAAAAAAAAAAATAAAATAAATAAAAATCTATAGTTATTGTAGGAAAATTGGGAAAGCATCAAATCATAATTAGAATGGCAGGAAAGAGTTTATACTCATTATTCACAAAAACAAAATAGATAAGTAGTTATTGATTAAAGGGATGCATGCTTAACAGCAATTTATAAATCCAGGACTCAAAAGATAATGTTTGTTTTACTGCTTTTAATTATTTAACATGCAGTGACATTTCTGTTTTGCCAACAGCAGCACAATAGGTCCCTAATGAACTGCACTGAGTTACTAATAATTAAACCATCAGGCAGAAGTAAGGGGTGCAGCATGTTATTAGATTAACATTCTCAAATAATCGTTCTTTTGCTTTCTAAAGAAAACTCTTTAAAAGTTAAAAGAAGACATCAGCCTACTTGAAAGAGCAAAGTCCATTCATGGCTGACACTTACAGAATCTCTGGATTACTGATAAAAAAATATCTGAAGTTATTCATAGGACTATGACGAAAGTTTGGTATCAGTACTTCAAACTCTGCCCCATGAAAACAAATGGAAATTGATTGTTTGCCAAGGGTGTGGTCAAGCTTTTTCCTTGCTTTAGTTAACTTCTTACTCTGTGATTATTTGATGGATTTAAGAGAAAAAGGCTTGGAATGCAATAAAAAGTTGGTTTATGTGGTTTCTTGAAGGGCAGTATTGGAAGGCAGCGGACTTGTTGAAGGATGCTGTTCTCCAGGGAGTAGAATATATTAGCTTGTGTAAAGAATAGGTTGGTGATGAATAAAAAACTAGTCTAATACCTTCAAGTAAAATCTGTTATTATTTTCTAGAATAAATATTAAATTCTACTTGCACAGTAGCTTCAAAAGGATATGGAAGAAATAAACAGGGTGTTGAAAGGGAAAACAAGAATAATTGGGGTTATGGAACAAGAATAATATGAAAAGAGATTGAAAATACTAAGCCTTTTTATTTCAGAGTAGAATAAATAAGAAGAAATATGATAAAGGATTCAGAAGTAATGACTGGTAGAGAAAAGGTAGATCAGGAATACTATTCACCCTTTCTCTTAACACGAAAACAAGAAAATATACAACAGAGTGAAAAGGAGGCAAACTCAAAACTGATAAAAAGAAATACTTTCACTTCATTCCCTGGCAGAATTCCTTGATAAAAGGTGCCACTGAATTACAGAATTTAGCAAGATTTTTTTTAAAAAAAACTGTCTGCTGATGTTAAGAAATATTCAAAACGTGCTGGTTATATCACCTCCAAAGTTCCCATTTTCACTCAAAGTTCATCTAGCTGTTGGCAGAAACTTCATGTTGTGTCAGATTATTCAATAACCAGACTTCACTGGAAAATAGGTGGATCTGGCCTGGTCAGAGGCTGGTTGAGAGGTAGATGGGACAACTGCTTTTCTTGCATCCAAGGTGAGGTGCTTTTGATGCCTTCTGCCCTCTCAATCAAGTTGGAAAATTCAGATGAGCTGAACTGAACAGTTAGTTTTGTACCATTCATCCACAAAAGTTGTGATGTGGAAGTGTCGGGGAAACGGACTGTCCTTGTGCTTGTTGGTAAGTAGAAGTTGTAAATGGAGAAAATGTAGCATAAAACTGTGGCAATAAAGTCACCAATAACATTTTCTAGACGGGCTCCTATATTGTTGAGAAACGTCCAAAGCTAAGCAGAACAAGGCCTCATTTGTATTTAAAATTAATCCAGATTCAGTAAATGGTGTTGAGAAGCTAATGTAGCAGGGAAAATGTGACTAGAAGGGAATAGTCTACATAGAGCTGTAAGGAGAAATCTAATTTACCCCACCTGTAAGAAAGTAACATTGCTTATTTGTCTTTGTTGTCAAATGCTAAGGTAGGCAAATGAAGGGTAATTTTTCTGCAGTATTGCCAGAAGTCAGTGTGGATACTTGGGCACCTATAAAAAGCAAAGACAACATGCACGTACTTACATATTTTACTGATGATAGCCTTATTAAGATCATATTTTATGCATGGACCTTTCATGTGGTGTTTTTAAGACTGACATACTCCATAGTGCATTCTTGGGAGCGTATGTCCACCTTTAATCCGTGTCACCCTTAGGTCAGGTCAGGCTCTAACACCATACTCGTGCTAAATGTGTAAGACTAAAATAATGCTGGGCTGGTTCCAAAAGTATCCTAGTAAACAGATGTACGTCCTTAGGCATATAATAGATATGACCGATGCTTCCCTAGTCCTTAATCTTAGAGTAAATCAGTATCTGATCTACTGCAGACCAAAGTCCTCCACTGATTAGCACCAGATATGGCTTTGGGTCAGTATCTTTGAGAGTACACTTCCTTTAGAGGAAAAAGAATCTTAAATGTTCTGTTAATGCTAAAAAGTCTGCAGTGCTTATTTCTAAAAACTGAATTATTTTCTTCAAGTTGGTACCTTAATTTGTAGGGCTATTAGCTTGTCATCAAACACGGAAGCTTTCTCTGTTCCATATTCCCAGAACCCATGCATCTTAACATGCCTAGGTCTTGATGTGAAACATCTCACCACTTTGAGGGTCTTAGAGCTGTATATTGATCCATTGTTTGGCAGCAGCCAGATCATGTTCTGGAGAGGCTTCAGGTAGCAGTGCTTCTCGTCTGTGTGGGCTGTTCAATTCATACAAACTTCTTATAATGTTTTGCTAGTAAAAACTTTTGTTGTACTCCATCTGGGGAGACTTTGCCTTTCCCACAAATACATTATCTCTGAATATTTGCTTTAAGTAGCCTAAAATCATTCATCGTGCTCAGTTTTATGCTGCTTTTCTTTGGATCCATGATTTATCTTAATTAGAACATGACTGGGAAGCCTTAGCACTGGAGGTGCTATCCCAATAGTACTGTGCCTGCCCTGGCAAATGGGATGAGAAGTTGCCTAACAGTCGTGTTACTGTTGCACAAATACGCACAAAGACTGCACTTGCATGAAAGACAAATCAACCAAAGGCATCATACACTATATTGTACACTTTAAAAATCCATACTATATTAGAAGAAACATGAAAATCAAACCGATTTTTACAACATTACTAGATGATAACAATGCTGTTTTGAAATTTTCATTACAAAGGGTTTTCAGAAGTGGCTACTAGGGGCTTAATTTTGTTCCCAATAAAGCAGATGTTGCTGAGTTGGAGTCTGCCTGGTCTAGGAGACTGGGAAAACCTACCCTAAAAATTATCTTTAATTGTCCTTTAGGCTTGGTCCAAATCATAGAGTGGCAATTACCCTGTCCTTGAGCAGTGGCCTGCACTGCATTTTTCCCAAGAACTGACAGAATTTTACAATAGGGGGATTCAGGCTAAACCATTTCCAGTTTTCTGTCTGGTTTTCTCAAGCAGTCATGTTCCTTCCAAGATGTTTGCTTTTACTCGTGAATATTCTGGATATCCTTGAAAGTGGTGTAGGTAACTCCACCATTTTGGTGTTTCTGTAGTCAGGCACGTGTGGTATGGCCATGCTGCTGTAAATCTGACCATCGTACATGCAGAAGTTTATTATGTACTGTATGAGCAATACATTGTATGAAAAGTACTTTCTTTTGCGGATTTTTTACTTTGTTTGTGAAACACAGGCGAAATGAGGGGTATTACTTCATACTGCTATCATGCAAGTGCCAGAGACAAAATGAAGGCTATTTCCATGATTGCTACATGCATGTGACTGCAGCCAGCTTCCTACCAGCACTTTGGGGACGGGACAACTACGAGACTTCCCAAATCTTATGCTTTGTAAACTAACTTAGACTGGATTGTTGAGGAGGTATTTTTTTAACGTTCGTGTGACTCACTTATCCCTATTTGTATTTATGTTTCTTCTGAAAGTCTGAGGAATCTGAAGAAAAGCAGTGCATGGCAGAACTTCAACCCGCTTTTGCAAATTCATGAAACTTGGCTAGTACGTGGGTTATTCAAACTGAATCTCAACATAGAATCTTTTGAAATTTGCTCATCTGTCAAGAATATGCTATTTCATTTAAACTATGAAAAGACTAAATAGATTCCATAATTTAGTAAATATTCTGGCTTCTGACAGCTCTTCTTTTTCTTCTCCGTTACATTTTTGAGATTTTTTTCGTCCTTGATGCCATTTCTGATGAGACTTACAGGTGGCAGGAGAATTAATTTGGGAGAAGAGTTAGGAGAAGAGTTTCTTACGGTAATAAGTTCCCAATTCCTTCTTTTTTTCTTTACATCATATATATAATTCTTATCAATTCAGGAAACTAATCTGAGTATTTGGTAGTGACTGGTTGGATTGGGCCTCTTGGATTTGGGCCCCTTCTGTATGTGAATGCAAAGCTGGAAGAAGTCGTGTTGAATCTTTTTCTATGGGATGCATCAAAAGGTTCAGAAAAAATTAATTTTATTTTTACCTTGAAGAATCATGATTCGCCAGAAACTATGCTGTCAGAACCTGCAAACAGTCCATTTATTTGCCAGCATCAGAATGAAGCTCAGAGTTCCAGTGAAAACATCTTTTTGTCTGCTAATGTAATGGGTGCTTATTTTCTGCATCTTCATGTTCCTTGGAAAAGCATCAGGGTTTCATTGTAAATCCATTATGTCTCCCTTGGTCAGAAATTATAAATGACAACTAGTCCCAAGGTAAAGAAAAGAAAGTATTATTTTGTAGAGTAAAAAGGGGTTAAATCACTTTTTATCATGAATGTCCTCCTGGTTATGACATATTCAATGTATTATTTAGCTTAAGTGCATGATTAAGATAGAACCGGGGTACTTCTGGGGAGCATTTTCACAGACGTTATACTTACCTCATTCTGTAGTACAGAAGAAAGAAAAATGACATGTCCCTTTGTGAACCTATCCTTTTAAAATTAGGTTATAGATTATATAGTGGTGTGAGATCCTCTATGAATTTCTGGGTCAGAGGTACTTTGTTTTCTTTCTTTTATACAGCAAAACCCTTGTATCTTTATTAAAAATTTATTTGCTGTCAATAATTAAATGCTTATTATTTGATCTTTAATGGGGTCATGATTCCCATATTCCCATATTAATGAAATAATGCAAAAGTAAAAAATGCCTTTCAGTTGGAAAAAGTACTTATTATTCTTTCTTTGTTCTGAGTAAAATAGTTTATCTTAAATTAAAAATTAAAAAAATGAATTTTCTTTAATCTTAGAATTAAATTAGTGCTAATTAGTTCTATTTTCTCTACAACATTCAAATGATAAAGTCTTAGTCATTTCTTCAGAGTATTAATAGTGCCCTTTGGCTGTAATCAAGATTATCTTCAATTAAAAGCAATACAGCTAACTGAGTTACATTAACAGTTATTGTTCTCAAATCACAGGGTTAA